>JXCR01148364.1:46428-85361 GCA_002079205.1 Phalaenopsis hybrid cultivar
ACATCATTTAGTTACTTGAAATTATGTCTATAATGATTAAAAGGATGTCGTTTAGGCTTGGAATCGATCGAAAGCGCAAAAATCTGGAATTTGGACAAAATCAATAGAGCCCGCCGACAGTGCCCTCGACGCCGCCGATGGCTAGAATTTCCCAAGACTTAGGATTTAAATTCCAATTGAGCGCGCCGATGGTGCCATCAATCCCGCCGACAGCGAGCTCAAGAAAGACACGTTTAACCGTAATTTTGACCAATCAACCGCCACTATTCATCATCCCCTTCCTCCTAAAAACGCGATTTTTAACCTAGAGCTTAAGAGATCTTGGATTAGGAGACTATTTCAAGGCTTTTTGACACCGGATTTGATCATCTCTAGGTAAGAGTTTCACTCCAAGATAAAAATATTTGATTTCCACCATGAATTTCTTCCACATTGAGGAGATCCAAAAATTTTGGGAATGTGAAGAAAATTTGGGAAGAAATTAATGGATCTTATTGTTGAACTCTTAGAATTACTATTGGAAGCCATGGTTTACATATTTGAAGTAATTTTTGGAATTTTTTTATAATTTGACTAGATTAAAATGGCTCCACAACAAAGGAGAAGAGTTGAGTTCGACGAGTCTCGCTTCGTCAATGCGTGGCTCAAACAAAATTTACTTTCATATTTAAAGGAAAGAAGTGCATACAAGATCGAGTTTTCGAAAGTCCGGGAGGAGAAATCGAACGAGTTATTGCCGAGCGGAGGTGGGAAAACTTTTGTTACACCACCAATAAAGCTGATGCAAATGTTGTGAAGGAGTTCTACGCCAATGTGATTTATTCCGATGACGGAATCGTTCAAGTGCGTGGATTCCCTATTGAGTTTACTGCCGCCCGTATCAACACTTTTTATGAAGTCTCAGACTCTTACATCTGCCAATATGAATCCTTCAGTACGATGGAAGGTCCCGTCAATGATGTGATTAAATTTCTCACTGATGAGAAAGGAACATGGAAGATAAAGCAGCAAGAACGGGTAAATTTTTCTGCTTCCATGTTGAATGCCACCTCTAAGGCGTGGCACTATTTCATTTCTTCTACTCTGTTACCAACCTATCACCATAGTGAGGTAACTAGAGATAGAGCTATTCTGAATTTATGTATTCAGAATAGTAGAACTATAAATGTGGGGAGAATAATTCTTAAGAATATATTGACTACGGTAAGGAGTGAGACAAGTGGAGGTATATGACATCTTGGACTTATTTATACAATTTGCAAACTTTCTGGAGTGGAAAGTAGAGATGAAGAATGGGTTTATCCTATGAAACACTTTAGTAAAGCTAATTTAAAAACTTATGAATCCCATGAGAAATGGAGAACTGGGAGTAGAAGTCAAGAACCTTCTACTAGTAGCTCTCCTCTAAAGTTATGACCTTCCACCTTCTAGTTCCTCTACCCTCTCTAATTTGATGAATGAGTTGTCCTTGCAGCGGAAGAGCATAGATTTGATAAGTGAAAGGATTGGAGGTTTAGAACATCGACACGATTATGATANGAAATTACAGATAGTTTCCCTGATGAACAACTTCATAATATTAATGAGTGAAAAATACCATGGTATGCTGATATTGTTAATTATATTGTAAGTGATATTTTGCCACCTATGCTGACATTGCAACAACAAAGAAAATACATTCATGATGCGAAAGCATATTTTTGGGATGAGCTTTATTTATATAAACAATGTGAGGATCTTATTATGAGGAGATGTGTACCTTATGAAGAAACTGAGTTGATCATTCAGAAATGTTATGGATCTTATTATGAGAAGATGTGTACCTTATGAAGAAACTGAACTAATCATTTAGAAATGTCATTTAGAATTTTTAGGACATTTTGAAACTGATAAAACTGCTTATAAAATTTTACAAGCTGGATTCTATTGGCCTAAAGGACATTTTGGGATTGATAAAGCTGCTTATAAAATTTTACAAGCTGGATTTTATTGGCCTACTGGACATTTTGGAATTGATAAAACTACTTATAAAATTTTACAAGCTGGATTTTATTGGCCTACCATCTTTAGAGATGTTTATAGATACCTGTTTATAAAATTTTACAAGCTGGATTCTATTGGTCTACTCTCTTTAGAGATGTTTACAGATACAAACATGATCGATGTCAACGTGTAGGCAATATATCTAGAAGAAATGAAATGCCTCTGAATTTCATGGCAAGCTGGATTTTATTGGCCTACTATATTTAGAGATGTTTATAGATATATAAAAACTTGTGAACGATGTCAACGAGTAGGTAATATATCTAGAAGAAATGAAATGCCTCTGAATTTCATATTAGAAGGATGTCAACGAGTAGGAAATATATCTAGAAGAAATGAAATGCCCATTAATTTCATGTTAGAAGTTGAGATCTTTGACGTTTGGGGATTAGATTTTATGGGACCGTTTATTCCTTAATTTCGGAACTTATATATATATTAATTGTAGTGGACTACGTTTCTAAGTGGATTGAAGCACAAGCTTTACCTCGTTGTGACGCTAAAAGTGTTTCAAGATTTTTGATGAAAAATATTTTCACTAGATACGAAATGCCTAGAATGATTATCATTGATGGAAGATCCCATTTTTGAAATAAATACATTCAGAGATTGGTAGAAAAATTTAATATTATTCTTAGAATCTCTACTGCCTATCATCCTCAAACCAATGGGTTAGCTCAAGTTTCTGATAGAGAGATCAAGCAAATACTTGAAAAGACTGTAAACCCTAGTAGAATAAATTGGTCCACTAGATTGGATACTGCATTATGGGCTTACAGGACTTCTTATAAAACTCTTATTGGAATGACTCCTTACAGACTGATATTTGGAAAGACTTGTCACTTACCAGTAGAATTTGAGCATAAAGCATATTGGGCGATTAAAGATATTTATAATTTGAAAGATGCTGGTAAGAAACATATTGGGCAATTAAAGAATTCAATTATAATTTGAAAGATGCTGGTAAGAAGAGATTGTTAACGTATGAGTCTGAAGAGTTAAGAAATGAGTCTTATGATAACGACAAAATTTATAAGAAAAATTTAAAGTTATGGCATGATCGAAAGATTAACCAAAAGAACTTTGAATCAGGACAAGAAGTTTAACTTTACAACACTAAGTTGAAGTTATTTCCTCTAAAATTGAAGTCTCGTTGGTTAGGGCCATTTACTGTGACTCAAGTTTATACTTACGGAGCTGTTTAAATTGAAGATCAGAAGACGGGAAATAGACACAGATTAAAAAATATTTTGGCTATTGAAATTGAAGATCAGAAAACGGGAAATAGATTTAAAGTCAATGGACATAGATTAAAACCATATTATGAGGGTAAAAGACCAATTAAAGAGGTTTTATAATCAGTCAACTGAAATAATATCTGAATAGGTTGGGCTGACGACGTTAAACCAAGCACTTTATGGGAGGAAACCCTAATCAACCTGAATAACACCTGAATAGGTCGGGCTGACGACGTTAAACCAAGTGCTTTATGGGAAATGGACACAGATTAAAGCCGTATTTTGAGGGTAAAAGACCAAATTTAAAGAGGTTTTAATGATCAGGTCAACCTAAATAATACCTGAATAGGTCGGGCTGACGACGTTAAACCAAACGCTTTATGGGAGGCAACCCATACTTGAACAGGTCGAGCTGATAACGTTAAACCAAGCGCTTTATGGGAGGCAGCCCATATGTATCTTTACTTTTATCGCAATTATAGTAGTTTTTATTTGAAATTATCGTTATTTTGTTGTAGTATTAAACTCTACTACTCTTATTTACCCTTGAAACATCTTAAAAATTGGATCCATGAAGAAAGTTGGAACACATTCGGACCAGAGCGAAACTGTACAAATTTTATCTTGGGCGCCGACGGCGCTCTTCACGCTGCCGACGGTGGGTTTTTCTCGAGAGTCCAGACAAAATTAATACAGAGGCTCGCCGACGGCGAGACCGGTGAATTGACAGTTAAATGGCAGTTTTTGGGCGGGAATTGTCTTTGTAAACTCAATAATTCAAATTTTAGTTCATATTTTCTCTCCAAAAATGAAGTGAAACTCTACCAATTTCATTCCTATGGCATCCAATTCCCCTGATAATCCCAGAATACGAGTTTTCAATCGGTGAAAGTTTAATAGTACGGAAGCGCAGCAAATCTTCAACAAGTTGCTGACGAAGAAAAAATTAATCAAAGAACGAGGATTCGTGAATCACGAATTGAATAATCCCACAAAGGATATTGAAGAAATGATAGTATGGCAAAGATGGGAAGTGTTGTGCTACACTGCTGCCGCGGTGGTGGTTCCTGTGGTAAAAGAATTTTATGCAAATTTACATTGAATCAACCAACGAGTTGTTTATGTTCGAGGAAGATGGATCACTTTCACTCCTGCACGGATCAATGAATTATATATGATAGAGAATGTTCCTGTCTGCCACTATTCCAATTTCGTCCCAACAAGAAACTAGATGAATGAGATTTACCAATATTTAACGGACGAAACTGACGACTGGGAAACAAGAGAAAACAGGTATGTTAGTTTTTCTGCAACACTCCTAAATCCCGTTTCAAAACATTAGCACTTTTTTATTTCTGCGAAACTGTTACCGACAATGAAGATCGGTAAAGTTTCTAAAGAAAGTGCCATTTTAATTTACTACAGCCAAAGGGGACTGCCGATCAACATTAAATCTATAATTGTGAAGTTGGTTTTGGGCCTGATCGTTCATGGATTAACTTATGGGTTTGGACACCCCTCCACAATTTTCTCACTTTGCATTCAGTTCCAAGTGTCCTATGAAAATTGGGAAAAGGTACTGCTACCTTGGAAGCCTTTGGATCGAGATTCCTAGTTTTTGAAGATGAAAATGACATGACAATTATAGTAGATCAAGCATCTCAGAATGTTTTTAAAGATGAAAATGACATGGCCATTATAGTAGATCAATCATCTCAGAATTCACTGCCAGTTCAAACCCTTAGTCCCTGATAAGTCTTTGGTGATTCTGCGACGAATTAAGAAATTGGAAAAGGAGGTATAAAATTTCATGAATCAATAATATCTCTGATTTCTTTGATCATCTGGATTGGAGGATGAAAGAATATTTTGAGCACTCTGGACATTTAGAAGACAGTTTGATAGGACTGATGAGGAGGATTCTACTGAAGAATTTCCATTCTGACCCTTCTACAACCTCTTCGTTCATGTACAATCAATGGGTGAAAGTACCGAGTCTGAAGATTAGTAGATTTATATCTACTTTATCTGCCTATTTATGTATGTTGATTTGAAATTTTTATTTGCTTTACTTTAGAATTATGCTTTTAGATCTCTGTATAGTTGAGACTAAGCATAGAATGTTTTGTTTTCAGCATTTTGANCAAAAATTGTGAAAATTTTGCCTTGGGCGCCGATGGAGCCCTCGACGCTGCCGACGTCCTTGATGCCGCAATGGCGGGCTTTTTCTTGAGAGTCCAGGAAAAATTAATACAGAGGCTCGCCGATGGCGCCCTCGACCCCGCCGACGGTGAGTCCAGCGATATGACAGTTACTTGGGTTCAAATGATGATTTTTGGCAGTTTTTGGGCTAGAATAATCTTTTTAAACTCAAAAATTAGATTCCTATTTCATATTTTCCCTCCAAAAATGAAGTGAAACTCCACTAATTTCATTCCAATTCCCTTGATAATCCAAGAATGCGAGTTTTCAATCGGCGAAAGTTTATTAGTGTGGAAGCACAGCGAATCTTCAACAAGTTACTGACGAAGAAAATATTGATTAAGGAACGAAGATTCATAAATCATGAATTGAATAATCCTACGATGGATATTGAAGAAATGATAGTGCGGCAAAGATGGGAAGTGGTGTGCTACACTACCGTCGCCGTGGTGGTTCCTGTGGTAAAAGAATTCTATGCAAATTTACACGGAATCAACCAAGGAATTGTTTATGTGCGAGGAAGATGGATCACTTTCACTCCTGCACGGATCAACAAATTATACATGATTGAAAATGTTCCTGTCAGCCACTATTCCAATTTCGTCCCAACGAGAAACCATATGAATGAAATTTACCAATATTTAACGGACGAAACTAGTGACTGGGAAACAAGAGAAAACAGGTATATTAGCTTTTCTGCGACATTCCTAAATCCAGTTTCAAAATATTGGTACTTTTTAATTTCTGCAAAACTGTTACCGACAATGAAGATCGGTAAAGTTTCTAAAGAAAGTGCTATTTTGAATTCTGCGAAACTATTACCGACAATGAAGATCGGTAAAGTTTCTAAAGAAAGTGCCATTTTGAATTACTGCATCCAAAGAGGACTGCCGATAAACATTGGATCAATAATTGTGAAGTCAGGTTTAGGCCTGATCGTTCATGGATTAACTTATGGGCTTGGACACTCCTCCACAATTTTCTCACTTTGCAGTTATTTCCAGGTGTCCTACAAAAATTGTGAAAAGGTACTACTACCTTGGAAGCCTTTGGACCCAACTGAGAGATTCTCAGCTTTTGAAGATGAAAATGACATTGCCATTATAATAGATCAATCATCTCAAAATTCACTACCAGTTCAACCCTTAATTACTGATAAGTCTCTGGTGATCCTGTGCCAAATCAAGAAATTAGAAAAGGAGGTACAAAATGTCATAAATGCGATTAATATATCTCTAATTTCATCGATCATCTAGACTGGAGGATGAAGGAACATTTTGATCACTCTAGACATTTAGAATATAGTTTGATACGACTAATGAAGAGGATGAAGTTAATAGAAGAGGATTCCACTGAAGAGTTTCCATTCCGACCCTTCTACAACCTCTTATGCAATCAATGGGTGATCTCAGAGGAGAATCTAGTACCGAGTCTGAAGATTAGTAGATTTATATTAAGAGGATTCCACTGAAGAATTTCCATTCTGACCCTTCTACAACCTCTTCGTTCATGTGCAAGGGTGATCTCAGAGGAGAATCTAGCACTGAATCTGAAGAATAGTAGATTTACCTTGCTACCTGTAATCTCAGAGGAGAATCTAGTACCGAGTCTAAAGATTAGTAGATTTATATTACTAACTATCTGTCTATCTATGTATTTTGATTTAAACTTTGTATTTATTTCGCTTTAGAATTATGCTTTTAGATCTCTATATAGTTGAGACTAAGCATAGGATGTTTTTTTTAGCGTTTTGAGTGTTGTGGCTTGGATTGCGACGCTGAATTAATGTATTGAGGTTGAGCTATAGTTGAGACTAAGCATAGGTTGTTTTGTCTTCAGCGTTTTGAGTGTTGTGGCTTGGATTGCGACGCTGAATTAATGTATTGAGGTTGAGAATACCAAACTTAGGTGTGTTATGTAACGTATAGTGTACCCCTTGAAATTTATATATAAATGTGATGTTTTGAGTGTTGTGGTTTGGATTGCGATGCTGAATTAATGTATTGAGGTTGAGAAAATACCGCAATTTGAGTGTTGTGGCTTGGATTGCGACGCTGAATTAATGTATTGAGGTTGAGAAAATACCAAACTTAGGTGTGTTATACATATATTGTACCCCTTGGATTTTATATATAAATGTGATGTTTTGTGTTGTGAAAGTCTATATGTGGTAAGTACATCATTTAGTCACTTAAAATTACGTCTATAATGATTAAAAATATGTCGTTAAGGCTTGAAATTGATCGAAATCGTGAAAATCCGAAATTTGGACAAAATCAATAGAGCCCGCCGACGGCGCCCTCGACGCCCCCGACGACTGATTTTTTCCGAGACTTAGGATTTAATTCCAATAGAGCGCGCTGACGGCGCCATCGACCCAGCCGATGGTGAGCTCATGAAAAAACACCTTTAACCATGATTTTGACCAATCAACCGCCACTATTCATCATCCCCTTCCTCCTAAAAATGTCATTTTCGACCTAGGGCTTGAACCACTATTCATCATCCCCTTCCTCCTAAAAATGTCATTTTCGACCTAGGGCTTGAAAGATCTGTGCTATTTCAAGGCCTTTTGACACCGTATTTGATCATCTCTAGGTAAGAGCTTCACTCCAAACTAAAAATATTTGATTTTCACTATGGATTTCTTCCACATTGAGGAGATCCAAAAATTTTGAGAATGTGAAGAAAATATTGGGCAGAAATGATTTCTTCCACATTTAGGAGATCCCAAAAATTTGAGAATGTGAAGAAAATATTGGGAAGAAATTGATGGAACTTAGTTTTCTTCCACATTGAGGACACACGAAAAATGTGAAGAAAATTTGGAAAGAAATTCATGGATCTTAATGTTGAACTCTTAGAATTACTATTGGAAGCCATGATTTGCATGTTTGAAGTAATTTTTTGAATTTTTCTATAATTTGATTAGATTAAAATCACTCCACGATAAAAGAGACGGGTTAAGTTTGACGAGTCTCCCTTTGTCAATGCGATGACTCAAGCAAAACATACTTCCATATTTAAAGGAAAGAAGTTTATACAAGATCAATTTTTTAAAAGTTTGGGAGGATAAATTGAACGAGTTATTGCCGAGCGAAGGTGGGAAAACTTTTGTTACACCACCAATAAAGCTGATACAAATGTTGTGAAGGAGTTCTATACCAATGTAATCTTATTCTGAGGATGGAATTGTTCAAGTGCGTGGATTTCCTATTGAATTTACTGCCGCCCGCATCAACACTTTTTATAATGTCCCAGACTCTTATAGCTGCCAATATGAATCCTTTAGTACAATAGAAGTCCCTTTTAATGATGTGATCAACTTTCTCACTGATGGGAAAGGAACATGAAAGATAAAGCAGCGATAATGGGTAAATTTTTCTGCTTACAAGCTGAATGCCACCTCTAAGGCGTGGCACTATTTCATTTCCTCTACTCTGTTGCCGACCTATCACCATAGTGAGATAACTAGAGATAGAGCTATTCTGAATTTCTGTATTCAGCTTAATAGAACTATAAATGTGGGGAGAATAATTATTAAAATATATTGACTACAGCGAGGAGTGAGACTAGTGGAGGTCTAGAACATCCTAGACTTATTTATGCAATTTGCAAACTTTCTAAAGTGGAAATTGAAGATGAGGAATGTGTTTACCCTTTGAAACCCATTAGTAAAGCTAATTTGAAGACTTATGAATCCCATGAGAAATGGAGAACTAGGAGTAAANATCTAAATACATTCCTGAACTTATATTTATGGAATATATCTTTTACTAGGAGAGTTTTCATGAAGTTCCTATCTTTTGAATATTCTAAGTGACTTAATATTGCAATATATAGTTATTCTTGAAATGAATAGAAGACTAGAACTCTTAAACTTGATGACTAGATAATCTTGTGGCTACAGAGTTAATTCAATTACTTGAAATTTTTCTAAAAATCTCACTATGATATTTATTTAAATCAAACTTATAGTATTTCTGAATTAAAACTTTACTAAAGTAGATCAGAACTTTTATATAGTACTAAAATTACTTGAGGACAAGTAATAGTTAAGTTTGGGGGATTTTGACAAAGGAAAATATGTTGAGATTTTCATACCTATTTTATACTAATATTGATGATATTTCACTTTAAAGAAGAAAAATTTGTTGAGATTTTCATATCTATTTTATACTATTTTTGATGATATTGCACTTTAAAAAAAATATGTTGAGTTTTTCAAGCCTATTTTATATTATTTTTGATGATATTGCACTTTAAAGATGTAGTACTAAAATTACTTGAGGACAAGTAATAGTTAAGTTTGAGGGATTTTGACCAAAGGAAATACTAAAATTACTTGAGGACAAGTAATAGTTAAGTTTGGGGGATTTTGACCAAAGGAAAATAGTAGAACTAAAATTACTTGAGGACAAGTAATAGTTAAGTTTGGGGGATTTTGACCAAAGAAAAATATATTGAGATTTTCATACATCTTGTATACTATTTTTTATGATATTTCACTTTAATGAAAGGTATTTTTGATGTTTTGTTGCAGGAATGATGAATTAGGGTCATTAGAGCAAAAAGATAAAATGTATTTTTGATGTTTTGTTGCAGGAATGATGAATTAGGGTCATTGGAGCAAAAAGATACAAAAGAGCAAATTTGGAGCAAAAAGGACCAAAATTTGCAGAATTGAACTAGGGCGCCGACAGCACCATCAACCCCACCGACGATGAGATTTCCCTGAGACTCCAGAATTATTTCATTATGAAGGTCCGCCGACAGCGAGCTCGACGATTATGCTCAATTAGGCTTTGGATAAGGCCAAATTTTGAAGGGATGCTTAGGCAACTCTTGGGAAAGCTCATCCACAACTTCAAAAGACTATTTTGGCCAAAAATTGGAGGAGCCGAAGGAGTCTGGAAGAGGGGGAATTGCTAGAGAGAGTTCCTGGAGGTTAGAAAGGTTCCAATAGTGTGAGGAATTCTTCGAGAGATTGTAAGAGTGGAGGGAAAGTGAGAGATTTCTTCCTCCTTCCACTTCGAAGAAGAATTCTGTGTGCTGTAAAGAAAGAAAGAGATTCAGAGGAACTTCGAGGAGCAATATTATGAGGAATTCTTCGAGAAATTGTAAGAGTGGAGGGAAAGTGAGAGATTTCTTCCTCCTTGCTCGTTTCGAAGGGAATTGCTTGTGTTGTAAAGAAAGGAAGAGATTCAGAGGAACTTCAAGGAGTGTTCTTGGGGAGAAATTAGAATTTTGTGTGTTGTAAAGAAAGAAAGAGATTCAGAGGAACTTCGAGGAGTTTGCTTGTGGAGGAATAAATTCTGTGTGCTGTAAAGAAAGGAAGAGATTCAGAGGAACTTCGAGGAGAGTTCTTGGGGAGAAAGAGATTGTAAGAGTGGAGGGAAAGTGAGAGATTTCTTCCTCCTTGCTGCTTTGAAGAGGAATCGTGTGCTGTAAAGAAAGGAAAAGATTCAGAGGAACTTCAAGGAGTGTTCTTAAGGGAATTGCTTGTGTTGTAAAGAAAGGAAGAGATTCAGAGGAACTTCAAGGAGTGTTCTTGGGGAGAAATTAGAATTTTGTGTGTTGTAAAGAAAGAAAGAGATTCAGAGGAACTTCGAGGAGTTTGCTTGTGGAGGAATAAATTCTGTGTGCTGTAAAGAAAGGAAGAGATTCAGAGGAACTTCGAGGAGAGTTCTTGGGGAGAAAGAGATTGTAAGAGTGGAGGGAAAGTGAGAGATTTCTTCCTCCTTGCTGCTTTGAAGAGGAATCGTGTGCTGTAAAGAAAGGAAAAGATTCAGAGGAACTTCAAGGAGTGTTCTTCGAAGGGAATTGCTTGTGTTGTAAAGAAAGGAAGAGATTCAGAGGAACTTCAAGGAGTGTTCTTGGGGAGAAATTAGAATTTTGTGTGTTGTAAAGAAAGAAAGAGATTCAGAGGAACTTCGAGGAGTTTGCTTGTGGAGGAATAAATTCTGTGTGCTGTAAAGAAAGGAAGAGATTCAGAGGAACTTCGAGGAGAGTTCTTGGGGAGATATTCTGTGTGTTGTAAAGAAAGGAAGACATTCAGAGGAACTTCGAGGAGTGTTCTTGGGGAGAAATTAGAGATAAGTTATTTACTTGTTGTAGTTTGTATGACTTTAATTTTATATATGAATTCCGAGTTTTGTTGTGTTTTCCCCATGAGATCTGAGTAGTTTTTTTTATCTTTCTCCTTGTCTTGAGATTTGTGAGATGGTGATTTGAATTGGTGAAGCCATGAAAATATTTAAGAAAATGTGATGATCTTTTCACTTCGATCTTAATTTAATTTCAATCTGGCTAATTGATTTGGTAAAATATGTTGAGTTTTACAACTAAAGTGAAGATTACATCTAAGATTCAGGGAGGTCAAAGCCCTTGGAAGTTGGGTGCAAATAAATAGGGAAATAATATTATCAGGTGTAGAATTGGACATTTTAGAGTGACAGACTAAAATCCCCAATTCGGTCCTATCGTTTGGGTGTTGAAGTGTAGATGTTAGCCCTCATGAGAGACTAAAATCCCCAATTTGGTCCTATCGTTTGGGTGCTGAAGTGTAGATGTTAGCCCTCAGATAAGGGGAACATGGGAGCTCCAAAGTGAGAGCCGGTATCCTCCCAGCCTAGCCACAAATTCAGCGAGGGGAACGTGAAAGCTCCAAAGTGAGAGTCGGTATCCTCCCAGCCTAGTTACAGAATCAGTAACCAAGCATAGGATTAGTCAATGTTCTTTATGTCTGGACCAAAGGGTAAGTCATATCGTTTGGGTGCTGAAGTGTAGATGTTAGCCCTCAGGCGAGGGGAACGTGGGAGCTCAATTCAATCCTATCGTTTGGGTGTTGAAGTGTAGATGTTAGCCCTCAGGCGAGGGGAACGTGGGAGCTCGGAAAGTGAGAGGCGGTATCCTCCCAGCCTAGCTGCAGATTCAGTAAACAAGCGTAAGATTAGTCAATGTTCTTTATGCCTGAACCAAAGGGTAAAGAATAGGTATGCTCCTATTTGGCACAATATAATTAGAACTAATTCACTTTATCCATTCCTTATAATTTCTTGACAAGTTGAAGGATGCTTTCTTATATATTGAATATCACATTTAAACCCTCATTAGTATCATTCATTATTTAATTAAATTATATATTTATTGCAGTTGCCTATTAGTGACAGATAAGAAAATTGAATTTCGTTGTTGTGATTAAAGTATCGCTTTTTATTAAATCTTAGTTCGTAATTCTAAACCACTCCCTGTAGGATCGATATCTAGGACTCCATTAGAGCCCTATATTACTTGAGCGATACGTATACTTGCATTTAATTTGACTTTAACATTATTGAATATTATATCTATACATCTTTATAATCATATATATATATATATGATTTTGCACAATTATTGAATATTTTATACACATCTTTATCAAATCTATAACTGTTATCAAGTTTTTGGCGACTCTATTAGAGCCCTATATTACTTGAGTGATACGTATACTTGCGTTGATAAGTGTGACTTTACAATTATTGAATATTTTTATACATACATCTTTATCGACTCTATAACTGCTATTAAGTTTTTGGTGCAGTTGCTGAATTATATACATCCATCTTTATCGAATCCATAACTGTAATTAAGTTTTGGTACAGTTGCTGAGGAATTAAATCTTTTAGCAGCAGTATTAAATCTGTCCATATTTATCTTATATTTTAAGCATATATAAAGTCGCTGTGAAGTTTTTGGCGCCGTTTCATCCATATTTATCTTATATTTTAAGCATATAAAAAGTCACTGTCAAGTTTTTGGCGCCGTTGTCAGGGAGTGATTGAGTGAGTAAATCTTTATCGAATCTATAACTGTTATTAAGTTTTGGTGCAGTTGCTGAGGAATTAAATCTGATCGATACGTATACTTGCGTTGATAAGTGTGACTTTACAATTATTGAATATTTATTACGTCCATCTATACGTATACTTGCGTTGATAAGTGTGACTTTACAATTATTGAATATTTATTACGTCCATATTGCGATATGTATACTTGCGTTGATAAGTGTGACTTTACAATTATTGAATATTTATTATGTCCATATTTATCGTATACTTGCATTGATAAGTGTGACTTTACCATTATTGAATATTTTATATATACATCTTTATCTTTTTTAAGCATATATAAAGTCGCCGGTCAAGTTTTTGGCGCCGTTGCCGGGGAGTGAGTGAGGGTCAGCTACGGGATTTCCATTCCGGCGACCGACAACTTCCATAGAACGACCCCCTAAAATTGTGCTGACAGACCTCATGGACAAGATTACCTTTGTTTTCTTTGCTCATGTTTTGCGAACCTCAAGTATCACCTCCTACATAATGTTTGCATACTTTATCTAAACATATATAGTGTAAGATCATTCTCATGTTACTCATCAATCAGGTTTATGGAACCTACATAATGAAAACAAGATTAGATAAAAGAAGTAACATAATTGAGATGGACCCATCCTAAGGCTAAATTCATCATGACTCTGGATGGACTTATGCTTGATTAAGAACTAAGGTGTAGAGGGTAACATTGATTCTACTACCTTCAACAACAAAGCTAAAATCCACTCATAACGAGAAGACTAAGGATTCACTTCTCACATCACACACTCAAATACAAACACATACATAAGCACAACATTTAAATCCTAACAAGCCAAAAAATAACACAAAAACACAATCACAACACACAAGATGGGTTGCCTCCCTATAAATGCCTAGTTTAATATCCTCAGCCCCGACGATTTCAGATATTACTTGAGATAATCTAACATCAAATTCTCATTCAAAATTGGTCTTTCCCCTGTCATTATCCATTTAATTTAAATTATCTCTCGCTTTTAGGTTCTTTTATATTGATGGCTCCAAAAGGATAAACTTTTAATACAGAAAATGGTTCTGATCGCCTGGAGTTAAATTTTCCTAGAAATAATTTTAATCGAGAACTAAATTGTAAAACCTCCTGTCCGTGCTCAAAATCCTTCCTAAGAATGTTCTGATCATTCCACTTTTTTATTTTCTCCTTATAGATCATGGTATTTTCATAAGATTTCTTGTCTAATTTCTTCAAGTTCACTTAACTGTTGCAGTCTCTTCTCACCAACTTCTTTCATATTATGAACTAAGTAATTTATCACCCAATAAGCTTTATGTTCTAATTCCACTGGTAAGTGAAAAGCTTTTGTAAATATAAGCCTATATGGTGGCATACCTATTGATGTCTTATATGTCGTTCTATAGGCCATAGTGCATCATCCAGCATCCTGGACCAATCTTTTTATTAGGTTTTGACAGTTTATTCTAAGATCCTTTTAATCTCTTAATTGGACACTTCTACCATACCACTAGTCTAGGGATGTTATGATGTGGCAAACCGATGTTTAAGTCCATATTCAGAAATTAATGACTCATTCTTTCTATTTATAAAGTGACTCCCTCTATTACTAATGATCGCCTTAGGCATCCCAAATATGCTAAAGGTAATTTTCTTTAAAAAATTCAGCAACACTTTGAGCATCACATATCGATAGAGACACTGCCTTAATCTATTTTGAGCATAATCTACAACTAACAAAATGTATAAATTACCAAACGAATGTTTAAAGGGTCCCATAAAATCAAAATCCCAAACATCTAATATTTCAATCTCCAAAGTGAAATTCAAGGGCATTTTATCATGCTTCAAAATATTACCCACTCTTTGACATCGAT
Organism: Phalaenopsis hybrid cultivar; assembly: GCA_002079205.1. Taxonomy (NCBI): domain Eukaryota; kingdom Viridiplantae; phylum Streptophyta; class Magnoliopsida; order Asparagales; family Orchidaceae; genus Phalaenopsis; species Phalaenopsis hybrid cultivar. Next base: position 61,658 of record JXCR01148364.1, read on the forward strand.
CACAAGATTTTATATGTATTCTAACATCCCTAAATAGAGTAGGCAGTAAAATCCAAGTGGTAAAATCTTAGATTTAGTTCTATAAACTCCAAAATGCCCTCCACATTGAGAATTGTGACACTTCTAAAATTTTGTCGGTTTCTTCTATGGGTACACACTTTCTTATCAACCAATCCTTATATTTCCTATACAAATATTGTTCATCCCAAAAGTAATATCTGACTTCGTGAAAAAAAATCTTTCTTTGATGGTATGATAGACCATAGGGTATAATATTGCTAACTATATAGTTAACTATATCAACATACTACAGATTACTCCATTCATCAATAGTTAAAAAATGCTCATCAGAAAAATTCTCATTAATATCTTCTTCATAAGCAAAAGAATTTTCATGAGTAAGTATTGATAAATGATTTGTATTTTGATTTTCAGATCCTTTTCAATTTACTTCTTCAATATCAAATTTTTGCATTAAAAGGACTCATCTGATTAATCTGGGATTGGTGTCCTTTTTTGTCATCAAATTTCTAATAGCAGAGTGATTATAATGAACTATTCATTTAGTTCCAATCAGATAGGATCTAAATTTATTAAAAGCGTATACTATTGTCAAAAACTCATTTTCAGTATTGTTGTAATTTATTTGAACTTCATTCAGAGTCTTACTAGCATAGTATATATCCTTAAAGACTTTGTCATATCTCTGCCCTAAAACTGCTTCGATTATGTAGTCACTTGCATCACACATTAATTCAAATGTTTTCCCCCAATCAGATGAAATAATAATAGGGGCAGTGACTAATTTCTCTTTTGGAGTGTTAAATGATTTGAACATTAATGATCAACATTAAATATGACATCTTTTTCTAGGAGATGACATAGAGGTTTAGCAATTTTAGAAAAATATCTTATATATCATTTGTAAAATCTAGAATTTCCAAGAAAACTTCAAAATCCTCTCACATTAGTGGGTAGTGACAATTTTTCAAGTACTTAGACTTAAGCTGGGTCTACTTCCATCCATTTCTTAGATATATTATGCCCTCAAAAAATTCCTCGAGAGACCAAAAATTGACATTTTTTTAAATTGAAAACAAGATTAGTCTCTTCACAACATTTAAGCACCTTTGAAAGATAATCCAGGCATCAATCAAATGTTGGACCAAACACTAAGAAATCATCCATGAAAACTTATATTCCTTTCTCAATCAGGTCGTTGAAAATTGACATCATATAGTGTTGAAATGTTGTTGTTGCGCTACATAACTCAAAGGGCATTTTTGAAAAGTAAAAGTCCCGTAAGGACTTGTGAACGTTGTTTTATCTTAATCCTATGGGGATATTAGTATTTAATGATACCTCGAATATCCATCTAGGAAGCATAATATGGATGACTAGCTAACAAATCCAACATTTGATCCAGAGAAGGTTGAGGAAGGTGATCTTCCCTTGTGGCTAAATTTAATTTTAGATAATCAATACATTTGTGCCACCCAGTAACATGTATGGTAGGGATTAATTCATTCTTCTCATTAACTAACAATGTTACTCCTCCATTCTTAGGGACATAGTGGATATGGCATACTCATTCACTATCTAAAATGAGATAGATAATGTCTGCATCTAACAGTTTTAAAATTTTCTTCTTAACAACAGCTTTCATCATAGGGTTTAATCTCCTTTGAGGATCTACCTAGGTTTATGATTATCTACTATTAGGATCCTATGCATACATATAGAAGGACTAATCCCATTAAAATCAGCAATGATCCAACTGAAAGCTTTCTTATAATTCCTTAGAGTTTTCATTAACTTCTCTTATTGTAAATGATTCAAATCTAAGGATATAATCACATGTAAAGTGGCTAACTTTTCCAAGCAAGCATATTTCAGGTACTTAGGAAGTACCTTCATTTCAAGATTTTGGGGATCCTTAATTGAAGGAACAAGAAGTTTATCATTTTCTGTTGTATCCAATCTTGAAATTCTTTTGAACAAATTTTAAATTATCAGTAACTTGGAGAGCAAATTCATCCTGATAGTTAGAAAGTTTTTTCTCACATAACTCTTGCTCTTCAGTTTTGCTTTCTTAATTTTCACTGAAATGACTACTACACAAATAATCAATTAAATTTATTTATTAACACTCATCATTATTTTCTTTAGAAGGGTATTTCATAGATTTTAAAACATTAAATGTAACTTCCTTATCATTAAGTCTCATGTTAATTCACCTTTCTGCACATCTATCATTTCCCTTTCAGTGGCTAGAAAAGGTCCACCAAATATGATAGGAATTTCTTTATCTTCTTCAATATCTAAAATAATGAAATCCAGTGGGAAGATAAATTTATCCACTTTGACAAGAACATCTTCTATAACTTTTTTCAGATATGTGACCGATTGATTAACCAATGGAAGAGTTACAGTAGTACGCGAAACTTCTCCTAGGCGTAACCTTATGAAAAAGAGATATTGACATAAGGTTTATAATGGCTTTGAGATCACATAAAGCTTTTTTATAAAACATTTCTCCTATTGCATAAGGGATTGCAAAGCTTTCAAGATCCTTCAGCTTTTAAGAAAGCTTCTTGTAAAGGATATCACTACAATCTTTACTTGGTGCAACAGTCTCATAATCTCCAAACTATCTCTTATTCTTGAGGATGTCTTTCATGAACTTTACATAATTGGGCATTTGCTCCAGAGCCTCAGTAAAAGGTATATTGATCGTTAGCTTCTTAAGAGCTTCTAAAAATCTCAAAAATTGTTGATATAGTTTTTGTTGTTGCAGTCTTTGAGGAAAAGGAGGTAGAGGTCTATTAAGGTTAATCATAGTTAGAAAGACTAATTTCTTTATAACCTTGGAAATATTTTCCAAACATTTTTTCAGTTTCCAGTGTCTTTTTTTCAACTTCAACATCCTTTTGATCAACATCGTTCAATTCTCTTCCAGCCCTTAACTTCACAGCTTTGACATCTTGACTACTCTTCTCCTTTTAGTTAATCTCGACATTGCTTTGAAGAGACCCTTGAGGTTCAATTCTCTTCCAGCCCTTAACTTCTTCCAAAGACAATTTCTTCTCCTAAAATTGTGGATTCCAGCTAAATCTAGTAGGATAATTTGGTCTAAATTTAGGATTTCCGTAATTTTTCTAATTCACGATAGGATTTTCTTTATTATTACCCCATTATTGGTTTCCAACACCAGAATTATTATTTCAGTTAAAGTTTGGGTGGTTCTTTCATCCTTGGTTTTAAAAATTTGAATAAGAATTGTTGGGTTGATTGTTTACTGCATTTAGAGTTTTATATGTTGAAATTTTAGTATCAATCAATTGTTCGAATGATTTTTCCTCAATTACTAGGCTGACTCATCTCGAACTGATCCAACTTCTTGGATATAGCTACAACTTGTGAAGTTAAAATTGCAAGCACATCCTTGTCATGTATACTAGCTACTTTATTTAGGTTTACTCTCTCAATAGGTTATTGAAAATTGTTAGTAGCCATCTCCTCTATTAGAAAATAAGCTTCATCGAATAGCTTCGACATGAGCAAGCCACCCGCAGCAACATCGATAATTGATCCAAGAGATCCTACAAACCCATTATAGAAAGTCTGAAAAATCAAACAATCAGGTAAAGCATGATGTGGATACTTTCTTAGAAGTTCCTTAAGCCACTCTCAAGCCTCATATATATATTCACCTTCATATTGACAAAATGAAGTAATGTTATTCCTTAACTTCGCCAATTTTGAAGGTAAAAAATATTTGGGTAGGAACTTTGGGGTAGTTCATTCCACGTTCTAATAGATTCAGGTGCTAATGAGTTCAACCACATTTTAGCTTTTTCCCTTAAGGAAAAGAAAAAAAATTCTAAGCCTAACAACGTCAGTAGAAACACCATTATAATGAAATACGGCACAAAGTTTTATAAAACTTGTTAAATGTAGGTTTGGATCCTCAGATGAGTTTCCCCCAAATTGGTTGTTCTACACCATTTTGATGATAGCCAACTTAAGTTCAAAAGTGTTGGCTTCTACAACATGATTTTAAATACTTAAGTGTATTTCATCTGTTATAGGTTTTGCATAATCCCTTAATGCTCTTTGAGCATTAAAATGTTCATTAATTGCTTCATTAGTGTCCAAGTTAATGTGTCAGTTATTCATCATTTCCTCTTCAAATTTATTGATTTTTTTTCTAATTTCTAATCTTACTAATATTTTCCTCTAGTTGTGAATTGAAATGTTTAAGTTGTGTTGGACTTGCCCTACAAATTCACTTCTAAAGGTTAACTAATAGGTTTTTATGCAAATAAAAATAAAGATAATATAAAAAGTCTTCCAAATTTAAGTCCTAACTGTTTAACTAAAAATTCTCCTAATTATTCACCATTTTTTCCCCTGGAAATGACTCCAAAGATGCTTGACGGACGGTGTGGATGTGCCACCAATTTAATTGTTTGTGCAAGCATACGTATCATATGAGTAATAGTGGATTCTTTTGAGTCCAAGTTGTCGACCTCACATGGAATAATGAGAATCTAAAATAGGATAATGTTCTAGTCTACTAAAATCATTCTTAATTTAAAATTTTTAAATACTTGAGTTACGCTATAAATCCTACCGCGATAATCTAAAATTACTCCTAAATAAATTCTAACTACGCTATGTCAATCGGTTGTACCAAATGCTTAAGTTAATTTTCATTACAGTGATAATAATATAGTGTATATTTAGAAGAAATGTGAAAATCATGCACAATTTGGTACAGGCATATTGGCACCACAAGAATCTGCCTCAATGGCCTTGGCTTTCAGATTGAGGCCTTAGCGCTAGTGGTTGTATCCTAAGCACCATCTTCTCGGATTGCCTTTGCTTGCTGGCGCCTAACTCCAAACTAGTATGGCACCATGGCTTTGATTTTTAGGGTTGGGGACTTTACGCCTAGTGGTTGGCGTCTAAGAACCAACCTCTTTGGTTATCATAGCTTAGATGAAGCCTAGGCACCCATTATTTGGCGTCATATCCTCAACCTTCACAAATACCTTTTTCTCCAAATCTTATCATTTTTGCTCCATGTTTCTTCTACTTCATTCTACTCCTAATATATGTTTTCCATGCACAAAAAACATAAAAATACATTTCTTTAAAAAGCAATTTTATTCAAGAAGATGTGCAAATCATAAATAAATTCATTCAACCTTTCCACACATCACTAACCACCTTAATGATTTGATTGACTTGGCTAATTTTAGTCAAACCCCACTTTTTTCTTCATTCCAAAGGCATGCTTTCCACTTTTTAGAATGTGTAAGTCTTACTTCTATGAGTTTCACCTATAGCGGTCATGAAGATTAGACATCTCTTTCCTTTTACTTAGGATAATCGAGGTTTTCTTTGACGTGCAATTCATGAATAATTGGCAAAAGTTCTTAGGTCTAGTTAAAGTAGACTAATGACGTGCCTAAAAATATTAAATTTATATATATACATTTAATTTCCATATTTAGTGATATTGCACTTTGAAGAAAGATATTTTCATTTTTTTGTTGCAGGTATACTAAGTCTAGGCATTTGGAGCTTAAAAGAAACAAATAGAAAGGAATTTGGAGGCAAAAGGCGACTCTTTGTAAAATTTGAACTGGCATCTAAGCACCTAATCAGGCGCCTAAGAGCCAAAATCCAGAGAAGCAGGCGACTAAGCGCCTGATCAGGCTCCTAAGCTCCATAATCCAAAGAAGGAGGCGCCTGGCCTAATTTTGGCGCCTAGGCTCCATAAATAATTATTTCTTTAAATGCATTAAATTTGGATGGATTTTTTAAAGGATATCAAAGGAAACTCTTTGAAATTCAGCCCTACATTATAGAATAGAGATTTTATGCAGATTCAAGGAGGAGAGCAAAAAAGGTGTAAGGGGGTGAGAAAACTTATGGAAGATTTTCTCTAAGAGTTGTAAGAGCAGAGGAAAAGTGAGAGATTTCTTCTTCATTAAATTTCTAAGAGAGAATCGAGTGATATTGTATTGAGAGAAAGTGATTTAAAGGAATTCAAAGGATTTGTTTGAGGAGGAAATTGAGATAACTTTTTTTAGTTTATTTTCAGTTATTGTGTAAACTTGTTTCTATATATATAAATCCATGTTTGGTTTTATTTTCCTCATATATTCTGAGTAGTTGGCTTTGTTCTTCTCCCAATAATGAGATATAGTTATGTGAAGAATCTAAATTGTTTGGAAGTGTTTTAATTTCTTAATTGTTATGATTCAAACTTTGAGCTTCATTTACTTATCAATCTGGCCAATTGATTTACTAAAATTTGTTATGAAAACATACGATCCGAGAGGGTTATGTTTCTTACAACTCAGAAAGAATCACATTTGATTTCATGGATGAGAATGTAGTCAATGGGGTTGAGTGCAAATAAATAGGAAAATATACTTTGTTGGGCGTAGAATTGGAGATTTTAGGGTGACAGACTAAAATCCCCAATTTGAGGTGTTCGGAAACTAAAGTAAGATGTTAGCCCTCAGGTGAGGCGAACATGGGAACTCTAAGGTGAGAGCTTGATAACTTCCCAGCCTAATTATAAATTTAGGGACTAATCTCTGAATTAGCCAATGTTCTTTGTCGCTCGTAAAGAGGATAAAGAATATAATTGCTTCTATTTGGCATAATACAGTTTAATGACAATTAGATAATTCACTGAGTATAACCTCTTTATAAAGGGGAATGATACTTTCTAAGATTTGAACCCTTAATTATAAAACTTATCTTAGTTACATTATATTTAACTTTGAAACTTAGAGATTAGTGTAGTAAACATAATTTCTTTAGCTTTTTAATACAAACTTCAACCTGCTTTCTTACTCAAGTTTTCTATAGTTTTGATATTGTGTCTCTGTGTTAGTGTTATAAGAATTTCCATCTCCCTGTGAGATCAATACTTAGGACTCCATTAAAGCCCTTTATTACTTGTGCAAAACGTATACTTGCATTTGTAACCTAATGACCATGTAAATTGAATACATACATCACTTCACTGGGAGTGACAACTTTTAAAGATTTAAAAGAGAAACTAATTATACTGAAGAGAAATTTGGTTGGGATTGTCCTGCATATTTCCTAGTATCGTTGTAACGTATGTTAGGGTGTTGAAAACCATTACTACTATAAAACCACATCAACTAACTTCATGACCAGGTAAAATTAGGGTCTCTATAGCTTGGGATGATAGATCCATGGAGTTTTGACCCATCTATCTCTACGCAATTAGGATTTCCTTACCTTTTCAATGGTAAACCCTTTAAGCCCAGTCTTCCTTTGACACCTTATTGATGTTGTCTTATTGGCTCTTATTATTGAAAGGTCACCGCTCATTTCTAATATAGTGATTTACCTCTGCCCGTATGACCCATTTAGGTCTTGAAGTATAGGAATGTTCTTGTTGAGATAACTGGATTATTTTCTAGGTCCCTTCTATCGACAGACCACCGTCCATTTGGGGATGTGAGGTATTCACCCTCTCAATTTTGGTTCATTATAGGTTTTAGAAGTAGTGGAAATTTTCCTATTTGAGATGACATCGTTCCTTTAATATACTTATTTCATTAGTTATCATATATTGGTAAGCAAGACTCCTATTATTAAGAGTTTTCTTGGGTATCCCATATGATGTAATTAACCAAAGGGACACGACACTTAATATACACATTTTATTTCTCTGGTTGTAAGGGTTACTTTTGTTGGGAACTTTCTTGATGATTTATGGTTCAAGTTGTCTTGATCCGAAATTGTTTGGACATACACTATTGACCTATCTCACAAGGATAACCTTACATAAGTTCTCCATGTTTCTTTTAACTAAATTTGTTCACCTGTTTTCTTCTTATTTTCTCCCTCTTTCAAGTTTCCCTCTTTCGAGTTTCCCTCTTTCTCTGAATCATCTAGATGGTTCAAAAAGTGGGTTATTAGGAAAATGGATTTTTAGGATGATAATTAAACAACTTGGCGATTTCAAATTTTAAAAACAACCAAAACATTTACGTTGCATTTTTTTTTTTGTCTTAATGGATTATATGAGCATTCTTCAATTTATATAAATTTTAGCTCAGGTCTCATTTTATTTGAGCTCATTTTGGGTCACTAATTTTAAAATTATCATTTTGTTATTGAAATTATTATTTTTTCCTCTCATGATTATCTTCGAATCAACAGACCTCTAAATGAGGTTAAATTTAAGCACAGAGAGATTTGATCAAAAGATTTCAAAGATACAGACCCATCCATGAAGTTTATTTCAAAAAATAAAGACTCATTCAAAATTTTTATATGGAAGCATTTTTATAGAAAGAAATAAGTGCATAACTTTACATAAAAATGGGGTTCAGGAATCAATAAACGAGTTTATATACTTCTCAAACGTGATTATGAAGACTATGCAACTGCAAAATGTATTTTTGATTACTAGATTGACCTGTAAAAAAAATTAGAGTTTGTAGAGCATTAAGCATGCATTGAAATTTGAACATAAAAATTTAATCAAAACATTATTTCAAATAATTTTCAAACTTGTTTGTATGATTTTTATATATGATAATAAACATCATGAAACTTTTTGAATGAAGCTTCAAGTCCTACACTGTTCCCGGGAGAAGAAACAATAATTTTGGAGTTTATGTTGAATAAGATTAATTTCAGGATTTGGTTTAAATGAGTTAATTTTGGAGTTTGTTTTGGTAAATTTCAATTGTTATCAAGTTAAACTTTAGTTTTATCAAATTAAGGCTTAAGTTCAAAATTTATCTCAAGTGAGATAATTAAATACAAGATAGAAAAAATAATTAACTGAGAACTGAGATCAACAACGAATTATTGTTCAAAATAGAAAAACTTGCTCAACGTGGCCGATTTGGTTCAATTTTGAAATAATTATTGAGTTTTTATTATTATTATTTTATAAACTTTAATCTTAATTTTTTAATTTTAGATCAATTATGATCCGTCTTAAATTAAAAATCATAATATATAATAAAATTGAAAAGCATTAGGGTTAGAAAAAAAATCACTTGGAAAGACAAGCATTGAGCACAAAACATGCTTATTTTGGGTTATTTTGAAATTTCTAATTTTTAAGTTATGGTGAAAAAATGAGAAAGAGAAGTAAATTATGATTCTAAAGTTGGAGTTTCATTTCAACAATTTTAATCATAATGCCATGTTTTAATTTCTTAAAGTGAACCAATTAAACCAAATTATATTTCAGCTCAATTTTGATAAATTTTAAGAATTTGGATTTTACTTTATTTAATGATATGTATACTTATCTATCCAAACTAATTGATTACAAACCCTTACTTGAAACTTAAATATGTTCGTACAAGTTTATTTGAACATAAATCAACAAGTTTTAACTAATGTGATCTAAATCCAAACAACCAAATTATATGAGAGTAATCAATAAAAATCTCAATAAAATAAAAAATTATATAGGTTCTTTGTACAATAATACTTTGATTTAAATTATTTTTATATCCCTTATAAAATACTTTCTCATTCCTTATTCAACCATTTCTATTAAATTATTATTTGGAGTTTTTCATTCACTAATCATAAAATGAATTTATAAGATTTTTGGATTAGTTATAATGCTTATTATATGTTATAAATAATATATGGAACTTTGATTTTTTGGTTGACCATTCATTTTGTGTTTCATAAGGAGCATAACAAACTTAAAAGGCTTTCAAAGATTCTCCTGGAATTTAGATTTTTTATTACATCAAAGGATAGGAAGGTGTTCAATACCAAAATAATGGGTGATTGAAGTTGATTTATAACAATGTAGTTTGATGGGGGATTATCAAAATTGGTTGGAGGCATATTATTTCAAGTATGAGGTGTGAAGTAATAAGGAGCAATGAAAATAACAACTAAAGCATTTAGCTATAAATATGGGGCCTTATAACAATTTTGCCCATTGTTGGTGAAGTTTTCTACGACTCCTCCTTGGATCATGATAGTCTGAGGGTGAAGAGAAAAGTGGGAAGTTTTTTGATGGGCTTAGTGAACTTCCTTAAAATGTTTATACCATCCAAAATTACAAGTTTTTTATTTAGGACGAGAAAATAATGAATTTACTGATTAACACCAATTAAAATCAGCCTTGCAATAGTGATTGTGAAGTTGTCAATAACAAAAGGGATATTTACCTCGCTAGCATTCTCAACAAAATTGCTTTATTCCAAAAACATAATTGTTATTCTAATGGTTTATTACATAAGGATCTCTCTAAATTCTCACACAAGGGGGTCAGGGGGAGGGGATAGAGGGAAAAGAAGAAGAAAATTTGAAATCTCATTTGTTTAAGATCAGTGGTGCCATATTTATCAAATAAGGAATACAATTTCAAACCTTATTATAGTCATAAAAAAATACATTACAAATGAATTTTTTTTATTCAAGTTTATTTCAGGCTTACTTGAACCTTGACTATTTTACATCAATTTATTGTGTTCTTAAAAGGGGTTATAGAAAGGTCACATACTTATCACATACCTCTTTAATTATAATTGCCAATATTTTTGTCAGCAACATATAAGAAAACTTTTTGAATAAAAATAACATCTCCTCCTTAGTGTTGAAAATTTTATAGGAAGAAGTCATTGATTTTATTTTACGCGCATTAATTAGTACTAATTGAGAGTTCTTTAGAAAAAGAGGGAAAGAACATGCAACAGAGTTATATGGTCTTGTATAATTATATATGTTGATATATATATGGTCTTGTATAATTAGTACTTAATGCATTTGTAATAAGGGACCATGCAAAAGGAATCGCTAGATGTAAATATTAGGTGAGTACAACATTATGGAAATTTTTACTATGTAGATGTGGGACAAGTGATGACATGTGCACTATTGAGATGATTGATACTAAGTCAAGCTTGGCAAGTTAGATTGGCATTTAGTTCGCCTACCTAGTTCGACAAGTCAACTTGGCAGCTAGTGCAACACAACTGACACATTGTCAAGTTAGATTGAAATGTCAGTTTGACTTTTACATTCTTATAGTTATGATAAATATTGAGGCTTGCTAAATGGGGTTACTTTGATAAAATTAGTATCTTGGGGATAATTAGACTAACTTAGGCTCACCATGCCTGCTAAACGCGAATTTTGACTCATAAATGTTGAACTTTTATATGCACAATAAGATAGAAATTACTTTTTGTTTTTACTCTCAAATGCTGAATCTCATATTTTGACGATCAAATAAGCTCAAATTATAGCTCAAATTATATGAAAGCGATTATATCACATATAAGCAATGCACATTTCAAACACTTTTTTTTTTTTTTGAAAATAACCCAATTTACAAAATATTTATATTTGGTTGTATTTTTTTTTTGCATAATTAATATTTTAGATAAGCTCATTTTAAAAAAAATAAAATAAAACTAAGATGTAGCGCAATATTTAAAAAACCGAACATAAATACAAATAAAAAATAAAAAAAAGACAAACAATTATTTTCATAATAAAAAAACTACATAAATCAATTTTTAACAAAGTGCACATGAAATGAAAATATTATGATATTCATCATAAAATAATCTTAACAAAATTCGACAGCAGATATATCATTCAATTTCTTTATATTCACATATCTAACATCTCGTTGATTTTTTTACATTTATACCATCTTAAGTCTTTCCAATCACATAAACAATTAAAAAAAATTAAAATATATCTTTTGATGTATAGATAATTTTGCATATACATAGAAATTAAAATTGAAATATTAAAAAAAATTAAGTACAAAAGAAATGATCGGTTTGTATGTCCATAAATTAAGATAAAAAATTTTTCCCAAATTAAAATAAGGGTGAGAGAGATTTCTACATCAATGAGTACTCTATTAGGATGGGATTTTGATGGGATATATATAAGATCGAGCTCTTTTTTTTTTAAATAATTCAAGCTCAACTCAAGCTTGATTCGAGCTTTCGAAATTCTATTCAAGATCAAGCTCATTTGTTAATATCTTATTTGAGTTTGGCTCGAGCCCGATTCAAATTCAGTTGCATCAACCATCTCAAGTAGATAGCATACTTGAAAAAATGATTTCTTTTGTTTCACTTTCCACCATAGTGATATCCCATGTGGAGGCATTTAAACACTTNCAATGGTAGAGGTGGTGTTCAGTTTCCGGAAAAGGGTAACGATGAAGGTAGCTTTAGGCGTGAGGATGTACCTTATATTGATTTCCTTGGTGTTGGCAAAGATTGCTGAGCAATGGCACCGTTTGGTAATAATTGGCTTGGTTTGTTCAAAAATAATTTGTGTACAGAGATAGGTGTAACTCACCATGTTATTTGTTTGGAAATTTAAAATGGAGGTCTGAAGTACGAACTCCCGCACACAAATACACACACACACATACACAGAGAGAGAGAGAGAGAGTGAGAGAGCGTGAGAGAGAGAGAGAGAGAGAGAGNAATCTCTTTTGCCTTAATATATGTAAGTTAATTATGATGTTAAAAATATATCAATTAAATTGCAGCATATTTTGTTATATAGTGTGATGTATTAANGTTTTGTGTCTACATCTGTGCATCTTGGCTAAGTGTTCTTTTTTTTAGCAATAATTTTGTCAGCCATAAAGTTAACATGTTTTCAAAATATTAGTTTAGTTAGCATATCTNATTTTGTGTCTACATCTGTGCATCTTGGCCAAGTGTTCTTTTTTTTTAGCAATAATTTTGTCAGCCATAAAGTTAACATGTTTTCAAAATATTAGTTTAGTTAGCATATCTTCTATGAGTTTAAATCGTTAGGCCAGAAGAGATGATCAGTCAAAGTTAATTATGATGTTAAAGATATATCAATTAAACTGCAGCATATTTTGTTATATAGTGTGATGTATTAATACCATTTTATCACTTAATCATAAATTTCTAAAAAAAAACATTGAAAGTGTTATTTTTGCGGCCATCTATTTCATGGTCAGGCACGCTTCATCAAGATTAAGTAACGTTTGTATGATNTCATTTTATCAGTTAATCATAAATTTCTTAAAAAAAAAACATTGGAAGTGTTATTTTTGCGGCCATCTATTTCATGGTCAGGCACGCTTCATCAAGATTAAGTAACGTTTGTATGGTTGGAATTTTTTTTTTGGCTAACAACTTTTAACCAAATTTATAATAGTCATTTTTCTTCAAAAACTACAAAATCAAACATGTGTATCAAGTTGTTGTTTTCAAAAACAGGTTTTTTTTTTTTAAAAAATGCAACTCAAATTCAAGACTTGATGATCAGTTTTAAATTATATATGTTCATAAATCAAATTTATAAATGATACGAAATTTTTGTAGGAAAAAGCTGTAGGTTGAGGTGGTTCAACCAACTAGACCCTAGAATAAACAGAAGGCCATNAAAAAAAATGCAACTCAAATTCAAGACTTGATGATCTGTTTTAAATTATATATGTTCATAAATCAAATTTATAAATGATACCAAATTTTTGTAGGAAAAAGCTGTAGGTTGAGGTGGTTCAACCAACTAGACCCTAGAATAAACAGAAGGCCATNAGTAATTTTTGTAGGAAAAAGCTGTAGGTTGAGGTGGTTCAACCAACTAGACCCTAGAATAAACAGAAGGCCATTTACCGAAGAAGAAGAAGAAAGGCTTCTCGCGGCACACAGGATTCATGGCAACAAATGGGCTATGATTGCCCGGCTTTTTCCAGGCAGGACTGACAATGCTGTGAAGAATCATTGGCATGTGATTATGGCCCGTAGGCAAAGAGAAAAATCCAAGTTTCTATGTAAGAACAACTCATCATCCGAAACATGGCCGCCGGCTTTCTCAAACTTCAGCTTAACTTCAGAGAGAAGGATCAAATATGGGATCTTTGAGAGCNTCGGCTTTTTCCAGGCAGGACTGACAATGCTGTGAAGAACCATTGGCATGTGATTATGGCCCGTAGGCAAAGAGAAAAATCCAAGTTTCTATGCAAGAACAACTCTTCATCCGATACATGGCCGCCGGCTTTCTCAAACTTCAGCTTAACTTCAGAGAGAAGGATCAAATATGGGATCTTGGAGAGCACTCATTACATCAAAATGCCATTTTTATCATTCTGCGACGCTTACCGAGCCTGTTCCATTAGTGGTGGATTTGGTGGTGGGAGTGGAAGTGAAAATGGATGTGGGATGATGAGGAGTATGAACGATGTTCTGAGAATTGGGTGCGGCTCTAAAAAAGCGATTTTTAGTGTTAGTAATGGTAGAGGTGGTGTTCAGTTTCCGGAAAAGGGTAATGATGAAGGTAGCTTTAGACGTGAGGATGTACCTTATATTGATTTCCTTGGTGTTGGCAAAGATTGCTGAGCAATGGCACCGTTTGGTAATAATTGGCTTGGTTTGTTCAAAAATAAGTTGTGTACAGAAATAGGTATCACTCACCATGTTATTTGTTTGGAATTTAGAATGGAGGTCTGAAGTCCGAACTCCCGCACACAAACACACACACACACATACACACAGAGAGAGAGAGAGAGAGAGAGAGAGTAGGATAGGTTTGAGAGATCAGCAAGTATTTGAAGCCATTTTCGTAGCTGATTTTGTGGAATGAATGGTGGGTGATTGAGTTTATTTAATGTTGCATGATCTCAATCTTCTCTTTAAATGATCATATGGTAACCTTTTCTTAGTGTTACGATCGTTTAAGTGTTGGATATATTCGCTTCTAAGTGGATTGTTAAAGTACGTTAATGGATTTGGAAATATAAACAAACTGAAATACACGTAAAAATTGAATTTTTTTGAATTGAAAAGAGAATTGATTATTGGTTTTTTTAGCCCAAATTCACTTTCTTTTATTTTTCACTCTAAAATATAAGTCAAATAAATGTCATCAGGATTATTTGTCGATTCATGCATGTTGTATATAGTCTGATAAATTATTGGTTAAATGATCTTGCATGATTAAGAAAATTTAAAGTGCAAATCACTCGGAAGATGAATCACATAATAGAGTTGGTTCTTGTTGAAACATTAAGTAACTAATTTATAAATTCTAACTGGTTGGCTCTAATTGTATAAGTTATGATTCGGAGAAAAAAAAAATGAATGATTTTTTCGGATCTAATCAAAATTTAATTTCACTCAGTTCAATTTTACTAACAATTAACTAGCACTATAGCAATGGTAGCAGAGAACATGAAAGTTCCATATACCTTTACATTGTTACCGAGTGCTTTGTATTTTCATAGTATACATTCATAAAGCCTATCATTTTTTTTTATTCCTAACAATCATGCTGTCATTATTAATACTGACTTTAAAAAAGTAAATGTATATTTGAATCATAACTTTGTATCATAATTTTTACATTATAAGAACGTCATCCTAGTTTGCATAGACAAAA
This sequence comes from Phalaenopsis hybrid cultivar, assembly GCA_002079205.1. Taxonomy (NCBI): domain Eukaryota; kingdom Viridiplantae; phylum Streptophyta; class Magnoliopsida; order Asparagales; family Orchidaceae; genus Phalaenopsis; species Phalaenopsis hybrid cultivar. Next base: position 77,102 of record JXCR01148364.1, read on the forward strand.
ATTTTTGTGACTAAAAATATGCTGCCCAACCATATTTAGTCAGTCTCATAACTATATTTTATAAGAAACTAGAATGATATAAGTAAAATTATGATTATTGAAATTGAATTTAGTCATGTTTTTATTGAAAAAATTTCTTACAATTAAATTTTTTACTGTTATTTTGAATGCTGTGATTATTCAAATGTCATTTTGGCAACATCAAGTAAATATTTTAGAACATAACTGCATAACGCCATCGCCTAATAACGTGCATTTTCCTTCAAAGAATAATAAATTTCTAGTAGCTTCATATTTGAATATTGTGCAACCGTTGCGTACAACGTTGTGTGGAACTTCGCAAATCTATCCTCAATATTATTTTCCCTTAAGACAGGGTAATCCTACCCAATAACGAGCTTTACTTCATCTCAAAATAAAAGGTTTTCGATTTTATTTAAAGTTAAAGCTCATATTTCGGCTATTTTTGTTATATATATATATATATATATATATATATATATATATATATANGATAGGTATCACTCACCATGTTATTTGTTTGGAAATTTAAATGGAGGTCTGAAGTACGAACTCCCGCACACAAACACACACACACACATACACAGAGAGAGAGAGAGAGAGTGAGAGAGCGTGAGAGAGAGAGAGAGAGAGAGAGAGGGAGGGAGTAGGATAGGTTTGAGAGATCAGCAAGTATTTGAAGCCATATTCCTAGCTGATTTTGTGGGAATGAATAGTGGGTAAGTGAGTTTATTTAATGTTGCATGATCTCAATCTTCTCTTTAAATGATCATCTGGTAACCTTTTCTTATTGTTACGATCGGTTAAGTTTTGGATATCTTCGCTTCTAAGTGGATTGTTAAAGCACCTTAATGGATTTGGAAATATGAACAAACTAAAATACACGTAAAAAATGATTTTTTTTTGTATTGAAAAGGGATTTGATTATTGGTTTCTTTAGCCCAAATTCAATTTCTTTTATTTTTCACTCTAAAATATAAGTCAATCAAATGTCAACGGGATTATTTGTCGATTCATGCATGTTGTATATAGTCTGACAAATTATTGGTTAAATGAACTNAAACAAACTGAAATACACGTAAAAATTGATTTTTTTTGTATTGAAAAGGGATTTGATTATTGGTTTTTTTAGCCCAAATTCAATTTCTTTTATTTTTCACTAAAAAATATAAGTCAAATAAATGTCAACGGGATTATTTGTCGATTCATGCATGTTGTATATAGTCTGACAAATTATTGGTTAAATGAACTTTCACGATTAAGAAAATTCAAAGTGCAAAGCACTCCGAAGATGAATGACATGAAACATTAAGTAGCTAATTTATAAATTCTAATTGGTTGGCTCTAATTGTATAAGTTATGATTCGGAGAAAAATAAAATGAATGATTTTTTTGGATCTAATCAAAATTTAATTTCATTCAGTTCAATTTTACTACAATTAACTAGCACTATAGCAATGGTAGCAGAGAACTTGAAAGTTCCATATACCTATACATTGTTACCGAGTGCTTTGCATTTTCATAGTATACATTCATAAAGCCTATCATTTTTTTCTATTCCTAACAATAATGCGATCATTATTAATGCTGACTTTAAAAAAGTAAATGTATATTTGAATCATAACTTTGTATCATAATTTTTACATTATAAGAAGGTCATCCTAGTTTGCATAGACAAAAATTTTTGTGACTAAAAATATGCTGCCCAACCATTACTTTATTGAAAACATGCAGACAAAATATTTGTTTAGTCAGTCTCATAACTATATTTTATAAGAAACTAGAATGATATAATTAAAATTATGATTATTGAAATTGAATTTAGTCATGTTTTTATTGAAAAAATTTCTTACAATTAAATTTTTTTTATCTTATTTTGAATGCTGTGATTATTCTAACATCATTTTGGCAACATCAAGTAAATATTTTAGAACATAACTGCAAAACGCCATCGCCTAGTAACGTGCATTTTCCTTCAATGAATAATAAATTTCTAGTAGCTTCATATTTGAATATTATGCAACCGTTGGGTACAACGTTGTGTGGAACTTTGCAAATCTATCCTCAATATTATTTTCCCCTAAGACAGGGTAATCCTACCCAATAACGAGTTTTACTCCACCTCAAAATAAAAGGTCTTCGATTTTATTTAAAGTTAAAGCTCTTTTTTCGGCTACTTTTGTTATATATATATATATATATATATATATATATATTCTTTANCCGTGGACACTGGAGGCCTGGAGAAGATGAGAAGCTGAGGCAACTTGTGGAGGAGTTTGGTCCTCAGAACTGGAACACGATCGCAGAGAAGCTGCAGGGAAGATCAGGTTCATCATTCACGAGTTCTCAATACTTGCATGCTATATATATAGATATATAATCGTCCTAAGTTAGATAAAAACTTGTTTCATGATTTGGCTGTGATTTTGTCCAACATAGAAATTAAGAGACTAATCCTTGAGTTAACATATATGAGAGACGAACTGATTAACCTAACAACAAAAGCCAAATGTTTCTCTTTTTATCTTTAGAGAGAGAGAGAGAGAGAGAGATGGGAACAGATTGGCTTCGGATCCAAAGAATAATTCAAAAAATCAAATTTATTATGAATTTTGTGTCTACATCTGTGCATCTTGGCTAAGTGTTCTTTTTTTTTTAGCAAAAATTTTGTCAGCCATAAAGTTAACATGTTTTCAAAATATTAGTTTAGTTAGCATATCTTCTATAAGTTTAAATCCTTAGGCCAGAAGAGATGATCAGTCAATCTCTTTTGCCTTAATATGTATAAGTTAATTATGATGTTAAAAATATATCAATTAAATTGCAGCATATTTTGTTATATAGTGTGATGTATTAATACCATTTTATCAGTTAATCATAAATTTCTTAAAAAAACATTGAAAGTATTATTTTTGCGGCCATCTATTTCATGGTCAGGCACGCTTCATCAAGATTAAGTAACGTTTGTATGATTGGAATTTTTTTTTTGGCTAACAACTTTTAACCAAATTTATAATAGTCATTTTTCTTCAAAAACTACAAAATCAAACATGTGTTTCAAGTTGTTGTTTTCAAAAACAGTTTTTTTTTTTTAAAAAATGCAACTCAAATTCAAGACTTGATGATCAGTTTTAAATTATATATGTTCATAAATCAAATTTATAAATGATACGAAATTTTTGTAGGAAAAAGCTGTAGGTTGAGGTGGTTCAACCAACTAGACCCTAGAATAAACAGAAGGCCATTCACGGAAGAAGAAGAAGAAAGGCTTCTCGCCGCACACAGGATTCATGGCAACAAATGGGCTATGATTGCCCGGCTTTTTCCAGGCAGGACTGACAATGCTGTGAAGAATCATTGGCATGTGATTATGGCCCGTAGGCAAAGAGAAAAATCCAAGTTTCTATGTAAGAACAACTCATCATCCGAAACATGGCCGCCGGCTTTCTCAAACTTCAGCTTAACTTCAGAGAGAAGGATCAAATATGGGATCTTTGAGAGCACTCATTACATCAAAATGCCATTTTTATCATTCTGCGACGCTTACCGAGCCTGTTCCATTAGTGGTGGATTTGGTGGTGGGAGTGGAAGTGAAAATGGANATGATTCTTATCCACTGAACAAGAACTTAATGAATCCAATAAAAAATGTTTGAATGGTACAAAATCTATAAGAATATTAATAAAATATAAACATATTCATGCATCTTCATTAAAACCTTCGAAGGTCGAATCTGTTTGAAAGATTCAGTTGGGTGCTGATAAATCTTAATCTTACCAAAATATTTATGGAGCATTTCATAAAATAAAGCTTGAGTGAGTGAGAAAATAAGAAATATCATGTCTCTCCAAATATCAATTAGATCAGAAGATGATGGAGATTAAGAACTTGGTTGGTTGTTTGGGATTTATTCAATGAGCACAATAAGACAAGTGAGCTGTTCTTAATCATATGAAACATTCAGCTGAAAAACTTTGCCCAGTTTTTAGCTTCGGGCTTGTAAAACACATTAGAGGAACAACATGACCGGCTTTGATTGAAAAAGAGATAGAAGAATGAAGAAGAAACTTTACATAGACAACTTGATATTGGGGAAGCGCAAGAACTCTTTGGCAAACATCTTCGCAATCATAATTATCGTGCACGTCAAGTCAACGTTTTTTTTTTTTAATTAATCAACCCCATTAATCAGACTAATCTCTTTAAGAAAAAAAAAAAGAAATAAGAAATAATATATTTTTTAATAGAAAAAATTTTGAATATTAATTATTGCATTCATTTAAAATTAAAATTATGATAAAAATTTAATGAATGTCTTAACCTTAAATTACCCCCACCTTAAAGTATACCAATAGGTAACCTAATTACAAATTCTTTTATTGATCATTCTTGAATGATAAATTTTACATACTTAGAATAAAAAGAATTAGGTTGGGCCTCGTAGGGCTGTCAAAAAAGCTCGTTGTTCGCGAACAGTTCGTGTTTGATTTGTCAATGAGTTCATGTTCGATTCGTTCAATAAGTAAAAGAGACGAATTTTAATAAATTTTTTTCGTTCTGTTAGTTAAACGAACCAAACACGAACAGCAATGCATTCGTTCGTGTTCGAATCGTTATTGTTCGAAATACAAAATAATTTAAATTAATTGTATATAAAAAATTTATGATAGTTTAAAAAATTAAATTTTATAAATTATAATATATAATAAATTAATAATAATTTATTAATANCCTAGAGCCTAGACATGTTTTAGGCTATATGTAGCAATTACTTGGGAGGATTTGCCAATGAGATATGCTTTTTTAGTATTTAGAACTGGTGAGCTAAACAATAATCTTATTGGTACTGCAAAATATAATAGTTATAGAGTAATTCATTTCATGAAAACTTACTTAACAATAAATCTAATGAAAATGACCTCCAAAGTTATCTTTATAAATCCATTAATATTGAGCTGTGCTCATAATATAACCCAAAAACCTTGGCTTTGCATGACCTTTTTTTACCACATTCAAATCAATGCAAGTTGGAGCCCAGGAAGCATGTGACAATTTTCATTTCAAGTCTCATTGCAAAGCACAAAATTTGATAATTGATTTCCTCTGATTGGTTTGATTGAATATCAACATATTTTATCATGTAGATATGAAATTTATAACCTAGATCATAAAGTTTTCTTATGCATTAACCATAAAAGATCTACCTATTTGATCAGTTGGCATATAAGAAGATTGCAAGTATATGAACAATTTTATTTAGAAAGGTTTACATACATACCACTCAATTCCTACAACACCCCAATTTCAATACTTACATATATGCCACCTGACCTAAACATAAAAAAAAGATGTATTTCACTTATTAAAAGTTAAAATAATGTCATTTCTATATGATAGGAGAGATTAGAGTGGTATAAATGTATAAAGTAAACTTTAGGTGCTAGATATGTAAATACTTGAGAATTGGGTGGTATGGATCATGTATGTAGATGCCCTTTAATGTAAGTGCTGCTTCTCCTCTCAAATTGAGGCGGATATCCATTTTCTTAACTAGAAAGACCCTTCAATTCAACTGAAGATGACCTCCATGATGTTGATGATGATGATGATGATGATGATGTTAAAATTAAATTATAATTTATATAAATTCTTGATCATATTTAAAAGTTAATATCACATATATAACAATTCATTGAATTAAATATAATAAATTCTTGCTTTAATGAAAATAAAACGATAGTAACTTTAATTTTAATTTAAATTTAAAAATATTTATAAGCAAGGTTAATGTAATATATAGTTTAGTANCTTGCTTTAATGAAAATAAAAAGATAGTAACTTTAATTTTAATTTAAATTTAAAAATATTTATAAGCAAGGTTAATGTAATATATAGTTTAGTATTTTTTGAAACTTTATTTTAAAAGTGTATTACATCAGCTTTAATCTTCACATGATTTAATTTTTATCTTTTAAAAAAAATTAAATTATATACAAAAAAATATATATATTTCATGTATGCAAAAGAAGATATTGACTTTTTTTTTTTTTTTNTATTTTAAAACTGTATTACATCAGCTTTAATCTTCACATGATTTAATTATTATCTTTTAAAAAAAATTAAATTATATACACAAAAAAAAAATTTTATTTCATGTATGCAAAAGAAGATATTAGTTTTTTTTTTTTTAAGTCCATGTTTAAGATTATAATCGATAAATATAAAATTGAGGTTGCATTTCTTCCATCAATAAAAGACTTTTATGCACATGATTTGACAAGTTTTATGATAAATTGAAACATTATATAGGAGTAGACATTTAAGCGGTCTCTTCTTTTCTAGAAGCTAAATGAAAGGCATCGCTTGCCTTATTTCAATCTTTTTGTTCGGAGTCCGGATACAAAGCTGTGGCATACGATACTAGGGCTGTCAAAACGGCTAGTTGTTCGCGAACGGCTCGTAAAAAGGCTCGTGTTCAACTCGTTTGTTAAGTTAATGAGCTGAACACGAACAACACAAACAAATATTTGTTTGTTCGTGTTTGACTCGTTTTGGCTCGAAATACTACAAATCAATTGTATATATGTATATATATGTATATATATGTATATATATATATATANGGAGTAGACAATTAAGCGGTCTCTTCTTTTCTAGAAGCTAAATGAAGGCATCGCTTGCCTTATTCCAATCTTTTTGTTCGGAGTCCGGATACAAAGTTGTGTCACACGATACTAGGGCTGTCAAAACGGCTAGTTGTTCGCGAACGGCTCGTGTTCGGCTCGTTTGTTAAGTTAATGAGCTGAGCACGAACAACACAAACAAATATTTGTTCGTTCGTGTTCGGCTCGTTTTGGCTCGAAATACTACANGACAGTGACTTCACGAACAATTTCGAACACGAACTTATTTCAAACGAACTAAATTTCAAACGAACCGAACACGAACACAAGCTCTATTCGTTCGTGTTCGATTTGTTTACACCCCCCTAGGGCCTAGACATGTTTTAGGCTATATGTAGCTATTACTTGGGAGGGTTTGCCCAGGAGATATGCTTTTTTAATATTTAGAACTGGTGAGCTAAACAATAATCTTATTGGTACTGCAAAATATCATAGTTATAGGGTAATTCATTTCTTGAAAACTTATTTAACAATAAATCTAATGAAAATGACCTCCAAAGCTATCTTTATAAATCCATTAATATTGAGCTGTGCTCATAATATAACTCAAAATCTTGGCTTTGCGCGACTTCTTCTTACCACATTCAAATCAATGCAAGTTCGAGCCCAGGAAGCATGTGAAAAATATCATTTCAAGTCTCATTGCAAAGCACAAATTTGATAATTGATTTCCTCTGATTGGTTTGATTGAATATCAACATATTTTATCATGTAGATATGAAATTTATAACCTAGATCATAAAGTTTTCTTATGCATTAACCATGAAAGATCTACATATTTTATCAGTTGGCATATAAGAAGATTGCAAGTATATGAACAATTTTATTTAGAAAGATTTACATACATACCACTCGATTCCTCTGTATTTATATATCTAACACCCCAATTTCAATACTTACATATATATATGTGTTTCACTTATTAAAAGTTAAAATGGTGTCATTTCTATATGATAGGGAAGATTAGAGTGGTATAAATGTATAAAGTAAACTTTAGGTATTAGATATGTAAATACTTGAGAATTGGGTGGTATGGATCATGTATGTAGATGCCCTTTGATGTAAGTGTGGCTTCTCCTCTCAAATTGAGGCGGATATCCATTTTCTTAACTAGAAAGACCCTTCAATTCAACTGAAGATGACCTCCATGATGATGATGATGATGATGATGATGATGATGATAAAATTAAATTATTATTTATATAATAGGCTCCGGTGTAAATTAAAAATAATAATTATTAGGAAAAAAAAATTCAATTTACATATAAATAAATTTTGATCATATTTAAAAGTTAATATCACATATATAACAAGTCATTGAATTAAATATAATAAATTATTGCTTTAATGAATATAAAACGATAGTAACTTTAACTTTAAATTAAATTTACAGATATTGATAAGCAAGGTTAATGTAATATATAGTTTAGTGTTTTTTGAAACTTTATTTTAAAACTGTATTACATCAGGTTTAATCTTCACATGATTTAATTATTATCTTTTAAAAAAATTAAATTATATACAATATATATATATATATATATATATATATT
>JXCR01148364.1:88780-137184 GCA_002079205.1 Phalaenopsis hybrid cultivar
GAGAGAGAGAGAGAGAGGGAGGGAGTAGGATAGGTTTGAGAGATCAGCAAGTATTTGAAGCCATATTCCTAGCTGATTTTGTGGGAATGAATAGTGGGTAAGTGAGTTTATTTAATGTTGCATGATCTCAATCTTCTCTTTAAATGATCATCTGGTAACCTTTTCTTATTGTTACGATCGGTTAAGTTTTGGATATCTTCGCTTCTAAGTGGATTGTTAAAGCACCTTAATGGATTTGGAAATATGAACAAACTAAAATACACGTAAAAAATGATTTTTTTTTGTATTGAAAAGGGATTTGATTATTGGTTTCTTTAGCCCAAATTCAATTTCTTTTATTTTTCACTCTAAAATATAAGTCAATCAAATGTCAACGGGATTATTTGTCGATTCATGCATGTTGTATATAGTCTGACAAATTATTGGTTAAATGAACTTTCACGATTAAGAAAATTCAAAGTGCAAAGCACTCCGAAGATGAATGACATGAAACATTAAGTAGCTAATTTATAAATTCTAATTGGTTGGCTCTAATTGTATAAGTTATGATTCGGAGAAAAATAAAATGAATGATTTTTTTGGATCTAATCGAAATTTAATTTCATTCAGTTCAATTTTACTAACAATTGACTAGCACAACAGCAATGGTAGCAGAGAACTTGAAAGTTCCATATACCTTTACATTGTTACCGAGTGCTTTGCATTTTCATAGTATTCATTCATAAAGCCTATCATTTTTTTTTTATTCCTAACAATAATGCGATCATTATTAATGCTGACTTTAAAAAAGTAAATGTATATTTGAATTATAACTTTGTATCATAATTTTTACATTATAAGAAGGTCATCCTAGTTTGCATAGACAAAAATTTTTGTGACTAAAAATATGCTGCCCAACCATTACTTTATTGAAAACATGCAGAAAAAATATTTGTTTAGTCAGTCTCATAATTATATTTTATAAGAAACTAGAATGATAAGATTAAAATTATGAATATTGAAATTGAATTTAGTCATGTTTTTTATTGAAAAAATTTCTTACAATTAAATTTTTTACTCTTATTTTGAATGCTGTGATTATTCAAATATCATTTTGGCAACATCAAGTAAATATTTTAGAACATAACTGCATAACGCCATTGCCTAATAACGTGCATTTTCCTTCAAAGAATAATAAATTTCTAGTAGCTTCATATTTGAATATTATGCAACCGTTGCGTACAACGTTGTGTGGAACTTCGCAAATCTATCCTCCATATTATTTTCCCTTAAGACAGCGTAATCCTACCCAATAACGAGTTCTACTTCATCTCAAAATAAAAGGTTTTCGATTTTATTTAAAGTTAATGCTCATATTTCGGCTACTTTTGTTATATATATATATATATTCTTTAGGATCAAATCAAGAAAAACTAAAGAATATTTTGAACCAAATAAAATACAAAATGGATTGACTCGTTTTCTAGCAGACTTGCTTTCTAGCAGAGTCAATTTTCAAAGTTATTTCTAAATTTTATGTTTTGTAACCCAGATAGTGATAAAGTCTACAACAACTTATCATGAACTGCGACAATTTTATAGAAAAAGAGCCCAAATTGATTATTNATTTTGAACTAAATAAAACACAAAATGGATTGACTCGTTTTCTAGCAGACTTGCATTCTGGCAGAGTCAATTTTCAAAGTTATTTCTTGATTTTTTAGTGATAAAGTCTACAACAACTTATCATGAACTGCGACAATTTTATAGAAAAAGAGCCCAAATTGATTATTTTATCAAAGTGAAATATAATATCAACAGAAAATATATTTGAACAATAAAGCAATGGCAAAGATAAATACACAACTTGTGTGATTCACTAAAAATGATTCTTATCCACTGAACAAGAACTTAATGAATCAAATAAAAAATGTTTGAATGGTACAAAATCTATAAGAATATTAATAAAATATAAGCATATTCATGCATCTTCATTAAAACCTACGGAGATTGAATCTGTTTGAAAAATTCAGTTGGGTATGGAGCATTTCATAAAATAAAGCTTGAGTGAGTGAGAAAATAAGAAATATCATGGCTCACCAAATATCAAGGAATGAAGGAGAGTATTAGATCAGAATATGATGGAGATTAAGAACTTGGTTGTTTGGGATTTATTCAATGAGCACAATAAGACAAGTGAGTTGTTCCTAATCATATGAAACATTCAGCTGAAAAACTTTGCCCAGATTTTAATTAGGCTTCGTGCTTGTAAAACACATTAGAGGAACAATATGACTGGCTTTGATTGAAAAAGAGATAGAACAATGAAGAAGAAACTTTACATAGACAACTTGATATAGAGGAAGAGCAGGAACTCTTTGGCAAACATCTTCGCAATCATAATTATCGTGCACGTCAAGTCAACGTTTTTTTTAATTAATCAACCCCATTAATCAGACTAATCTCTTTAAGAAAAAAAAAGAAATAAGAAATAATATATTTTTTAATAGAAAAAAAATTAAATAAAAGCACACAATTAAAATATTGATCAAGATAAATTTTATACACATTAGATTTATATTAAGAGAAGTGAAATAAAATTTTGAATTTTAATTATTGCAATCATTTAATAGTAGGGCTGTCAGAAAAGCTCGTTGATCGCGAACAGTTCGTGTTCAGTTCTTCAATGAGTTCATGTTCGATTCGTTCAATAAGTAAAAAAGACGAACTTGAATAAAATTTTTTCGTTCGGTTAGTTAAAAGAATCAAACACGAACAGTGATGCATTCATTCGTGTTCGAATCGTTATTGTTCGAAATACAAAATAATTTAAATTATATATATGAGTTTTGTGTCTACATCTGTGCATCTTGGCTAAGTGTTCTTTTTTTTAGCAATAATTTTGTCAGCCATAAAGTTAACATGTTTTCAAAATATTAGTTTAGTTAGCATATCTTCTATGAGTTTAAATCGTTAGGCCAGAAGAGATGATCAGTCAAAGTTAATTATGATGTTAAAGATATATCAATTAAACTGCAGCATATTTTGTTATATAGTGTGATGTATTAATACCATTTTATCACTTAATCATAAATTTCTAAAAAAAAACATTGAAAGTGTTATTTTTGCGGCCATCTATTTCATGGTCAGGCACGCTTCATCAAGATTAAGTAACGTTTGTATGATTGGAATTTTGNAACTCAAGAATATTTTGAGCCAAATAAAATAGAAAATGAATTGACTTGCTTTCTAGCAGAGTCAATTTTCAAAGCTATTTCTAGATTTTATGTTTTATAACCCAGATACTGAGAAAGTCTAAAACAACTTAGCATGAACTGCGACAATTTTATAGAAAAAGAGCCCAAATTGATTATTTTTTCAAAGGAAAATATAATATCAACCAAAACTATATTTGAACAATAAAGCAATGGCAAAGATAAATACACAAAACTTATGTGATTCACTAAAAAAGATTCTTATCCACTGAACAAGAACTTAATGAATCCAATAAAAAATGTTTGAATAATTCAAAATCTATAAGAAAATTAATATACTATAAACATATTCATGCATCTTCTTTAAAACCTACGGAGATCGAATCTCTTTGAAAAATTCAGTTGGGTGCTTATAAATCTTAATCTTACCAAAATATTTAGCATTTCATAAAATAAAGCTTAAGTGAGTGAGAAAATAAGAAATATCATGGCTCACCAAATATCAAAGAATGAAGGAGAGTATTAGTGCAGAAGATGATGGAGATTAAGAACTTGGTTGTTTGGGATTAATTTAATGAGCACAACAAGACAAGTGAGTTGTTCTTAATCACATGAAACATTCAGCTGAAAAACTTTGCCCAGATTTTAATTAGGCTTCGGGCTTGTAAAACACATAAGAGGAATAACATGACTGGCTTTGATTGAAAAAGAGATATGAAGAAGAAACTTTACATAGACAACTTGATATTGGGGAAGCGCAAGAACTCTTTGACAAACATCTTCGCAATCATAATTATCGTGCACGTCAAGTCAACGTTTTTTTTAATTAATCAACCCCATTAATCAGAATAATCTCTTTAAGAAAAAAAAAAGAAATAAGAAATAATATATTTTTTAATAGAAAAAAATTAAATAAAGACACAAAATTAAAATATTGATCAAGATAAATTTTATACACATTAGATTTAAATTAAGAGAAGTGAAATAAATTTTTGAATATTAATTATTGCATTCATTTAAAAGTAAAATTATGATCAAAATTTGATGAATATCTTAACCTTAAATTGTCCCCACTTTAAAGTATACCAATAGGTAACCTAATTACAAATTCTTTTATTGATTATGACAAATTTTACATACTTAGAATAAAAAGAATTAGGCTGGGCCTTGTAGGGCTGTCAAAAAAGATCGTTGTTCGCAAACAGTTCGTGTTCGGTTCGTCAATGAGTTCATGTTCGATTCGTTTAATAAGTAAACGAGACGAACTTGAACAAATTTTTTTCGTTCGGTTAGTTAAACGAACCAAACACGAATAGTGATNCTGACAAATCATGGGCTCGTATAGATACAATAAGAAATCAAAGAGCTTCGCTCATCTCTTTCTATTTGATGTAGGCATCATTACAACCATCTAAGTTGTTATACTTATTACTTTAGTTTATTGATCCCGAGAAAATATAGTTGTGTAAAATTATAAAGTTGGCTCTACTTTGCAACGGTGTCAAAAACTTGATGTGGTATTTTATGTTAAGCACTTAAAGTTGGGATTCTACGCAAGTATATATATCATTATCAATTACCATAAGACTTTCTTTTGGAGAGATTGAAGAGGAGATTTTGAGAGAATTTGTAAGATGTTCTAGCATTGCATGAATCAGCGGGAGACTTTGTGGGAGAGATATTCGTCTTTCTTTCAAAGGGAAAAAGCTAAGTATGTGTTCTTTCATTATCTTTTGATTTTTGTAAACACTTATCTAGTGGATTTGTTTTGGTTAAATGAAGTTTCCGTTGTGTTTTTTCGTGCTTTGTGATGAGTTTCTCTTACTCTTTCTTCTTGTTCGGAAATAATGGTATGAGAAGATTATGTCGTTGTTTTCATTTTACTTTTTCTTTTGTAATTAGTAGAATTCATGTTTAGAATTTTGTGATGCATGTTAGAAGCGGATTTAATTATCAATGTGATGGTTTTTACTTGCACTCATTTACATTATAAGAAGGGTCCGTTGTAAAGTTAAAATTTATTGTAATTTCATTGATCCAAAAGGGCGATGTAATTCTCAACAAAGTGGAACCACATTCAAATTCTATGGATGGTGACATTCATGGGAGTTGAGTGCAAATAAATAGGGAAATATACTTTAATGGGCGTAGAATTGGAGATTTAGGATGACAGACTAAAATCCCCAATTTGATCTTAGGATTTGGAAACTGAAGAGGAGATGTTAGCCCTCAGGCGAGGGGAATGTGGGAGCTCCGAAGTGAGAGCCGATTTTCTCCCAGCTTAGCCACGGATTCAGTAAACAAGCATAGGATTAGTCAATGTTCTTTATGTTTGGACCAAAAAGTAAAGAATAGGATTGCTCCTATTTGGTACATATAATATTTAATGCATCTCATTCATTTACATTATCCTATTCATTACATAAGAATAGTAGTTTTTAATATCTCGAAATTCTCCAAACCAATTCATCCAAAAAGGGTTATCNGTGAAGTATTTTTAAAAAAATTAATTGACTGCAAGGCTACAATGATTTATAATCAATTAAAAGTATTAATTAAGAAAATAGAATAAAGATACTTAAATTAGATTCAAATGGTTTTAAATATTGCTCTACTCAACATCTTATGGCTACATGATTAGGGTTGTCAAAATGACTCTTTGTTCGTGAACGGCTCGTGTTCGGCTCGCTAAGCAAACCGGCCAAATATGAACACACTTTTTGAGCTCGAATTACAAAAGAGCCGGTTTGGCTCGTTTACAGCCCTTCACGATACAGCGGAGGGAGAGAATAAGGAAAATATGTATCGCACATTGTCCAGAGGTAACTTATATCTACACCGAACACAATATGTTTTGCTGCCCCTAAAAACCTTCGCATGATAACAGAAAGGAAATCCACTCATGGAACTGTTATACAAGTTCTAATTCCCTTCTGTCATGATGGCCCATATCAATTTTGTATGTTCAATGTTCTTGGGCTAGTGCAGAAGATTGGGCCGATTAGGAGAGGCCAGCGCTACCGATTATAGCAAATTAAACTCATTTGTGATACCCTCGGCCCTGAGGACGACTAGAGGAACTAACCGTTGATGCAATGAACTCACGGCCAAAGCTTTCGACATAAAAACTAATCAGAACTGGGCCATGGTAGATGTAGTTGGCCAACGACTTCATGCGAGTCTAACCCTTGTCGGAAAAATCTTTGGCATAACCAATATAATTAAAGAGTTGTCTCTAGCATATATCTATTTTATGATAAGCCTTCATTAAGTCTTATCCTATGATTTAATCGTTCTTCTTAAATAAATTTTTTTTAAAATATAAATATAGCTATGCCTTTATCTTCACCATTAATGAGGAGTAAGATGTTGAGCCTGCTGCTAACAAATCATGGGCTCGTATAGATGCAATAAGAAAATAAGAAATCAAAGAGCTTCTCTCATCTCTTTCTATTTGATGCAGGGATCATTACAACCATCTAAGTTGTTACTTTTTATTATACTTATTACTTTAGTTCATTGATCCCAAGAAAATATAGTTGTGTAAAATTTATAAAGTTGACTCCGCTTTACAACGGTGCCAAAAACTTGATATGGTATNACCTGCTGCTGACAAATCACGGGCTCGTACAGATACAATAAGAAAATAAGAAATCAAAGAGCTTCGCTCGTCTCTTTCTATTTGATGCAGGGATCATTACAACGATTTAAGTTGGTTCTTTTTATTATACTTATTACTTTGGTTTATTGATCTCAAGAAAATATAGTTGTGTAAAATTTATATAGTTGACCCTGCTTTACAACGGTGCCAAAAATTTGATGTGGTATTTTATGTTAAGCACTTAAAGTTTAGATTCTACGCAAGTATACATATCATTATCAACTAATATAAGACTTTCTTTTTAAGTCTCAAATATCGATTCCACGGACAAGATTTAAATTTGAAATGATAAATCAACTAGGAAATTTATAGAAATCAAACGAACTTACTGTCACTAATTATAAAAGTTTAAGATATTATCAAAGCTAAATTATTTACTACTAGCAGAATTTAAAAGTAGGCTTTAAAATTTATAACTACTAAACTATATTTATGTGATGAAGTTTTCTAATGTGAAAAAACATCTTTCCCACTACAATGAGTTTTTGGTGAAATGAGATGAGATAAATGATTAAGATATGTATTGTGATAAATAGGAGCAATTTTAATTCTCTACCCTTATTCAGTGTTATTGAAAATCATTGGCTAATCGTAGGTTTAGTCCATAAATCCGTGGCTAGGCTAGGAGGATACTGGCTCCCACTTCCCTTCCCCTGAAGGCTAACTCTCGCTTTAGTTTTTAAACACAAATCGAATTAGGATTTTTAGTCTGACACTCTAGAAATCTCCAATTCTACACCCAACTAACTATATTTCTCTATTTATTTCAATTAATCTCATGAACGAAATACACTTTCATGAACTTAAATGTGATTTTTACTTTGTTGTAGAACTCATACTCCATTTCTCGGATTATATATTTCACAACATATTTTAA
Organism: Phalaenopsis hybrid cultivar; assembly: GCA_002079205.1. Taxonomy (NCBI): domain Eukaryota; kingdom Viridiplantae; phylum Streptophyta; class Magnoliopsida; order Asparagales; family Orchidaceae; genus Phalaenopsis; species Phalaenopsis hybrid cultivar. The sequence continues at coordinate 96,513 of JXCR01148364.1, forward strand.
CAACTCAATTTGTTAGATCGAAAAGTAAATTAAGAGCGGAGTTGAAAAATCATCACAATTTATTTTAAATTTTAACATAGACACATCAACATTATCTCTTCATTTCACCAATCTCAGAGTAGGGAGAAAGATAAAGGAATTTACTCAGACTTCATGAGAAAGACACAATAAAACACAAATTTCATATATAAAAGAAAGTTCATACAACAATAATAAACAAACAATACTTATTTTGAAAACTCTTTCTCAAAGCAATTCCTTTGTAGTCTCTCTTAGAAAAAATAGGAAGAAGAAATCTCTCACTTCTCTTCCTCTCCAACACTTCTTAGAGAAGAGTTCACACTTAAACTCACCACAAAAACTCAAATCTATAAAAATAATAACTAACTAATGGTGTGGAATGTAGCTGTGTGAAAAGGAAAATTAAAAATTTGTGGAAGAAGTTGAAATGGTGCGAGGTGGGGGGGTTTATGATCAAATTTCGGCCCTAAATAGAGCATAGATTGGTTCTCCAATAGGTGCATCCAACAACTCTTTAAAAAACGTCCAAATTCGTCGAATCTTCTAGAAACAGAGCTTCCACCGACATTGGCGTCATCACCCATCATGGTGCCGTCGGCGCCATAGGCCCTTAAATCCCAAGTTTCTGTCAAATGGCGTCGTAGGCGCCCAGTCTGGCGCTAAACAAATTTTGAACTTCTCCATTTTTTCTTCAAATTTCATCTTTTTTGCTACATTTTTGCTCAAAGTCCTCAAAGTCAACAACCTGCAATAAAACATAGAAAATACATTCCATTAAAGTGCAATATCACCAAAAATGAGTATAAAATATGGGTCTAAAAATACATATACTTTTGGTGTATCAAAATCCCCCAAACTTAAATGTTACTTGTCATCAAGTAACTCCTTTATTACATATACAAATGACTTATGGTAAAGATTTTAACTTCTAGATTTCCATATCTTACTTCACTAGAAAAAATAGCATCACTTAAGAAAAATTCAAAATAACTCCAGTTAATACTAAAAGTATAAGAATATCTAGTAGGAAAGTCTAAGATTTTCGATTCTCTATTTTTTTAAGGAAAATTGCAAATTATTCATATTAAAGCCACTTATAATATCCATATGAAAAAGAACTTCATGAAACTTTACTAGTAAATATGCTAATATTGAAAAATAAGTTTAGAAATTGTAGTTAAGCTTTCTTCTTTAAGTTGATTCAAGTGAAGCCAATTTTTAATTAGGCATCTCCTCAAGCTTCTCATCACATCTTTATTCTTCTCTTTTTTTTTTTTTCTTTTCTTTAATTTTTTTCTCTTTTCTTTTCAGGATGATTTTCAATCCTTTTTTCTTTTCTTTTGAGGACTACTCTATCTGGATAGCCTTTAATGATTTTGAACTTCACTATCCCCTTCTTAAAGTTAAAAACTTTTCACATTCCTTCACTTTATAAATTTTTATTAGCTTTAAAGATTTTTCTTAAAGTTTTAATCTTTTTTCTTACATGAATCTCTAAGATTATTAATACTTCAAAAATACAGATTCCTTTACTAAAAATAGAAAAAACATAGTCTTATTCTATCATACCAAATAATCTTAATCTCTAAAATTAACCTTTATTATTTAAAATTTTACTTATGTTTACTATATATTTAGAAACATAAATATAATTATCTAAAGTTACCCTCTGATACTAAAGGTCATGTTAATTTTTTTAAAAATATTTTGAAAATATAACTAATTGAGGACAAATAAAATTAAGTTTCTTTTGTTTAAAAGGAATTTCTCTTCCCCCCAAACTTAAATTTTTAAAAGATTTTAAATGAAGAACTTAAAAAATTAAGGGTTAAAGAAAATATTTAATACATAAACAAAAGACATACTTGTTGAAGGTTCTGATTTGAAACTTAATTCTGAAATATTGCAGATGCTAATATGAAAAGCTATAAGGCTTAAAATAATAAATAGCACACAATACATATAAAAATTTGTTGAGAAAGAGTTAACTACAAATACATCCAAAAAAATACTAAAAACTAATAACAGTATTAAAAACAGTCTCATAAATCCATAGTTCACATCACAACATACAACAAAATAAAGTATCACAGTCCACAAACAAATAGTCTCAAAAATAAAATACAATTAAACATAAACTAAATAAAAATCTAACTAAAGAATCACCAATCATCGTCTTCTTCTTCTTCATCATCCACATACAAATTCGGCTGCTGATATGGAGTAAAAACAAGGTGAGTAAGAAACTGAACTGAGTGAACACCCTTCATGAATTTGACCATTGCATCCTCATAAGCAGCATTGTATTCAAACTTTTTGTCTTATGAAATCATTAAAGTGAGCATTTCTGCCCTTCATATTTTCCATTCTATGATCCATTCTCTAAATATCTTCCTGTTGGATCATCATTTACTCCATAAGTTCTTGGATTTTAGGGGTATTAGAAGTACCTAAAGTAGAAGGAATATCCTTGGTCCTACTTCCAAATCTTCATCCAACATGAGATTCATAAGTCTTTATATTGGCAGACCAAAAAGGCTTTAGAGGTTCAATCCTCTCTTCCTCTGGTCTATAATCAATTCTTGCCTGTTCACATAATGTGAAGATCAAGGCAGCGTGTGCTAAGCCTTCAGTATTCTCTCTAAAAGCAATAAATCTAGTGTTTCTATAACTAATAGAGCCTATATCTATTCTTTTCATCCGCTGGAAACAAAAGTTTAAGATGGCTCTATCCCTTGTAACCTCACTATGATGATTTGTTGGTATCATTCTTCCAGAAATAAAATAATGTCAGGCCTTAAATACTAAATTTAACATAGAAAGAGGAAAGTTTACCTTAACTCCATTCTTCACCTTCCAAGTTCCTCTTCCATCAGTAAGAAAAGAAATAACTTCATCTAAGGCCTCATTCGTAGTAGAAAACAACTTATATTGACAGCTATACACATCTTCCAACTGATAAAATTCATTAATTTTACTCAGAGTAAACTCCACCATTTTTCCACAAACAAATACAATGTCTTCAGAAGTCTCCTTGAAATTGGCATAGAACTCCATCACTACGCCAATAATCGCCTTGACAGTAAAGTAGTAGAAATTCTCCCACTACCGAGCATTGATCATTTTCTCAACTTCTTCTCCCGGATTTTTAAATCCTTGATCCGAACTCACTTTTTTAGCGTAACGTAGACTATTGAAACAAATGTTCGCCTTTTAATTGACAAAATTTTGATCATCAAAATCCACTTTTCTTTTTTCCTTTGCTCATTCTAGATGTCATGGTAAATCTACAAAAAATTGATAAAGTCAAAATAAATTCCCAAAAATTCTGAAAATCATAATGTGGAACATTTTAAACTTAAATCTACTAAGTAAGAGTTATTCACCTAAGGATTTCTCAAAATCTTCCAAAAAAATCTCAAAATTTTGATCTCGGCGATGTGGGATAAATTCTTGGTGAAAATAAAAAATTTTGAGTTCACAGTGTATCTCTTACCTAGAGAAGATGAAATCCAAGCTTTGTTTGCCTCAAAATCGCCTCAAATCCGAGCAATAGCAAGCCCTAGGTGCAAAAACCAGAGGTTGAACGTGACTCAAGGTGTAAAAATGACGTTTTACTGTGCAAATTGTGACATTTAAAGGTGTTTGGGTTGGTTCAGGTTGAGGGCGCTGTAAGCGCCCATTCGGCACCAGAGGCCAAAATTTCACAATTTTGATTTTTTTCAATTTTCAATTTTCTCTCAATTTACTCCATAGTTTATTTAGTCTTTTTGAACATTAATTTTCATTTAAAAATAATTCACAAACAAAATTTTTCACAAACAACACCAAACTAACTTTTATATATGAAAATACACTTTTTGCAAATACATTTTTCTAATCACATTTTCACATCTTCAAAGCAAACTAAATTATAATTCAGCATCGAAATCAAGCCACAACACTAAAATGCTGACACAAAACTATAGACGTAACCAAAGTTCTAAAGCAAAGTAAAGTAAATTAAATCCACACAATTATATTAAAGCATAAGTATTTTAAAATAGTAGAGAGTGCAATTTCTTCAATTAATCTACCTCTTCTTCAGTACTTTCTTCTCCTCTAATATCTCCCATAGAATGGTAATTGACATATAAATTGTAGATGGGTCAGTAAGGGAATTGATCATTCAAATTTTCATCGATCCGTCCATTTTTCTTGAACATATGTACCAATCTTGCTTCAACTGTTCCTGTATGATCAAAGTTCTCTTTCATTCTCCAATATAGGTGATTAAAAATGTAGTTAAGATTTCCTATTGCATTCGTAATACTCTGAAGTTCTTTTTCTATTTTCTTCATTCTCTTCTCCAAAGATATTGAACTTCCAACTGCTTATGGCATTAATGGTGTTGAAGCATGCGATGAATGATCCAAAATACAATCTAATGCTTCATTTCCATTCTCTATGTAATATCCATCAATAGGAATAATGGGCTCCCAAGGTAGTAAGACTTTTCTCAACTTTTGAATGAAACTTGAAATTGACAGCAAAGTAGGAAAATTGTAGAAGGATACCCAAGTCCATATATTGGCCCATTCATGATAATACCCATAACAGATTTGAAAATAATTGACCATATATTAATGGGTTTTTCCATTTGAATGAAATAGTTTATAATGACACTTTCTCTTGTAACTCTATTAATCTTCATGGTAGGTAGTAGTTTTGTGGATATGAAGAAATGTCATTGTTTTGAAATTAGGTTAAGCAGCGACGCAGAGAAACTAACGTATCCCTCATCTCTGATTTCGTAATTATCTTGTTCATCTGTCAAAAAATTATATACTCCTATGCTTGACGGTGTTTGATCACACCTCTTTGGAGCATTTATATCATGCAAAATCACTTGAGCATATCGCATATGATTGCTTTGATATGATTGCTCATACCTAGTCAAAGCAATCATATCATGTTAAGTATTTTATTTTTGCATCATTTTTACTTAGCACATAGATGGTAAACCACATTTTAGAAGTGTGATATGACATTGGTCGCAATGCCTTAATAATCATCACATGCAAGTATATCTCAGCAAATAATGTGAATTATCACATTGTGATCAGCAAGTGTATGAATGTGCTAAGGATCTAAGAAATTTGAGATGTATCACGTAAGCTATTTAGGCACATATATGAGGTCATTTTTTAAAAATATTAAATTTATTTTTATACTAACAAAATCCATCATATTTTAACATATTTTAGAAATTAAAGCATTTTTATTTTAGACAATCAATAAGGTCAAGCTTTAAATTTTAATTTGTTTAAATCCATTATTTCTTCATTGACTTGTGTTAAAACACTTGAATCTTTAGTATAGGGTCAGAGATGGTGAACCCATCAAAATCATGCACCAACCATAGCCACACCTTCGACATAAACATAGGTCACTTTGATTTAGATGTTTTTTTTTAGAATAGGATAGGATGTTGTTAGTTTTTATATGTTTGTTTAATATTCTTTGGTTTGCTCCTAGCTAAATCTTTTGTGTGATTCCTTTTTTAATATTTGTTGGGTTTGAGATATGTTCTTTAATATATTAGGAGCAACCTTATTGCAAGGTTTCATGTCCAATAGGGAGGAGCTTTATGATTTAAATTGACATCTTTTTGGAGGAGCTACTTAGCTCTCCTCCTATCAAAATTGATTCATTAGGCTTTGAATGAAATAACCCATAGTAACTTTTTAATTGTCGGTTGAGTCAATTTTACATTTTCATGTATAATTTTCTTAGAGTCCTTAGTCCTAAGTTAGTATTGAAAATAAGGTATGAGCATGGATCCATGGTGCTTGATGTGAGTGTGATAAGAACCAGAAACACTATGGCTGTGAGTTGCACCATAATTTTGATATCATATTGTTTGTTAGAATGTAGGATCAGGCATGTATACGTGGAACTTGACCGCCATTTTGTTTTTATGGGATATTTTGCCAAACTAGCCACACGGTTGGGCCTTTCTATTTATTTTATTCATGTGACTTGCTTATTTTTATGCTGAGTGTTGAATTTTCTCTTTATTACGACTATGGATTATTTGGGCTCTTTGCATGTTGTGCTTATGCTCTTTAGGATAAAAACTTTGTTACAAATATTATAATAAAAAATATTTATCATAATTAAAATTTAAGATTAAAATTGCATGACTTTTTAATTAAAATCTTACTTTATGCTTTACATTTTCTAGACGGCCTTCAGAATAGATTTAAAATGATTTCATATGCATGTTTATATCCAAATTCATATTAACAAGGCATTTACATTATGAACTACTTAGAAAATTATATCATACCCGCATGTCATGAGGTAGAGCAATCTTGCCTCCCTAATTTTACTACATAAGCATGGTTTCCTCAAACTTAGGTGGTTGTCTTGTATAATGAAGATATTACAGGCGCTTTTGACATAGACATGGTGTAAGTATTTTATGGGAATATTTGGCTTTATAGCCATATTATTCTTTTTCCTTCCTTTCCAGAGGTTTCCTATTCACTTTCTTAATAGGTATTTCATAGTGAATTAGAAGATTCTTTCCTTTGACATTGATACTGATGCCTGAGCACCAAGGATGGGCAACCAAGTGCCAATTTTGGGCACACCCACGCCCTTTGCTTCCATACCTAGCAAAAAATATTGACTTTTTGGTCACCCCTGCAACTTGAGAACAGGATTGGACTTGGGATATATTGGGATGACCAAAGAAAAATTATTTCAAAGATTCCACCTCTCTAAGGCCTAATAGGAAGGATCTAAGATTATTTAAGCTCACATTGTATGGTCATAGACATTTCCTATGAGCAAATGGAGGAGGGGAATACATGAGACATTCCTTGGATAAAGAGAGGTAGGTTTGAAGAGCTTTGAAGGCTAAGATTGTGCAATAGAAAAGAGAAAACCTTGGGGGAAAAAGTATTATTTCTTGTCCCTTTTCTTCTTACATCTTCTTCCTCTTCTTTCATATTCTTCTTCCATCTTACTTCTTCATAATTTGAGAGCAAGAGAGATATCATCTTCTTATTACTCTCTTCTTCCTCATCACTTGAGAGAAGAGAGAATCTTCTTTTCTAAAGTCTATTTTTGGATGGAAAAAGATGTCACCTATATCTTTGCATAAGGAGAGGATCGGAGGAAATGATAACACAATTTCAATCATCATGGTGGTGAAATTTCTTTCAAACTTTATTTTTATTCTTTTTAACAAGTCATTAAGGTGATGTTATAGAGCTAGGGTAGCCAGATGTTAGTGGATGCAATAGGGTAGAAATATTTTCCTTTGTATCTCAATATTCATGAGTGTTTTCCATGCCTCATACTTTAAAATGTTTTGTAATCAAGATTTTACTAAATTTTGATAGAAATATGAAGTCAACTACACCTAGAAAATGAAAAAGAGCTTTCATTTCATAGGTCGTGAGTCTTTTTCTCTAAAATAAAATCTCTCAATCTTATACCAAGAAAATAGTGGTGGGCATCTTATTACCTTGTGTAATAAAATATTGGTGCACATATTCTTCTCCAAGCTTAGATCCATTTGAGGTCACTTAGGAAGGCTTGGTTTGTGGTTTAGCAACTCTGGGTTCATATGAATGAGCATTACATATGTTATCTTGCACAACCGTCGCATTTCATATCTTAAGAATACTTGCATACAATTATTTTTTGTTGATAATATAATATAAAAATTTTTTATGGCATACTTGTGATATAGTATCTAGTATTTATGAAAAATCCATGGAAGTATGTATGAAAATTTATTTTTGCATCATGATCTTGACTTGAGAATAGACAGGTGTGAAACTTACAGCTTATGGTGTGTTTGTGTTATGACATTTTGTTCGTATCACATTGTGTCATTCTCCCAAGATGGTGGGGAACTTGAATGTTTCACACTCTTATAACATATTTTCACGTGCATATCACATTAATTAGATCATATCATACCAATGGGTCATCATGTGCATTTCTACTGGCACATTATAGTTCTTACCATTTGCATTTTTTATTATATGCTCATGATAAAGGTTTGCATACCATGTGGAGATCACTAGTTCACCTAGAACTTTCCTATCTCATATATCATATAACGTGAGTCTACTACATAGCATATGGTTCTAGCGATGACATCTCATCTATGTATATGCAAACACCTTACCTTGCATTATTATGCAATGTATTGATGTTTGCTTGCCTTTCGTGCATGATCGTTTATCTCATATGATTGGGCTGAGCAAGTTAGTGACATGTATCTCTGCATGTTATTTGGTGTGAATTCCTACACCTAGCATACTACCTTGTCATATTTGTGCTCGTTATGACTATTCATACCTTGATATAGCATTCAAATCTTGTCAAATCATCATTCTTATGCTTGACGATGTTTGCTCACACCTCCTGGAGCATACATATCATATAATATAAAATCACTTAAGCATATGACATATGATTACTCATACCTAGTCAAAGCAATAATAACATGTTAATCATTTTGTGTTTTGAATAATTTTCTCCTAGAACCTTGATTGTAAACTGCCTTTTAGATATTTGACTCAGTGTTGCATGCGGTGCCTTAATAAGCACTTCTTGTGAGTGTGTTTTAGCTAGCAATGCAAACTATCACATTGTGATTAGCATGAGCATGATTGTGCTAAGGATCTAAGAGATCTAAGATGTGTCGCTTAAGTTATTTAGACAAATATGTATGGTGATATTTTTAAAAAATATAAAAAAAATTATGATAACATTATCCATGATATTTTAATATCTCTTGGAAGTACAAGCATCTATAGTTTAGACCATCAGTAAGCTCAAGTTTTGAAATAATTTTTTTTAAATCATCATTTATTTAGTGACGTGTGTTAGCTATCTTGGATCTTTAGGATGGGGCCAAGGATGGTGACCTCATCAAAATTATGCACTAACCTTAACCACATCTTTCATACACACATAGGTGTATGTGATTAGGTCACTTTGTTTTAGATGCTTTGTTTAGAATAGGGTGGTGTGTAACTAGATTTTTATTTGTTAAACTATTATTTTTTGGTGTGTGCCTAGCTAGGCAATTTGTGATTTGTCTTTTATATTTTATTGGGTGTGAGATATGTGCAATATTCTTATAGGTACCCATGCACAAAAGGGAGGAGCTTCATGATATATATTAACATATTTTTTGTAGGTGCTACTTAGCTCTCCTCTCATTGGGCAAGATTCATTACACAATGAATAAGATAACATGTACTAACTTTGTGGTTGCAGGTCAAGTCCTTTTCTTGCTTTTTCATATGTAATTTTATTAAACTACTTCTGGCTAAGTATTTATCTGAAATAAAGTACGAACACAGGTTTCGAGGTACTTGATTTACTTAATTGTGAGTGAGAACCAGGAGTCGTATGCCTGTGATTCATACCTTAATTCTAAAATCACATTGTTGTATAGAATGTAGGAATAGGCGTGTATATGTAGAGCCCAACTTTCATTTTATCTTTCTAGGGTATGTTGTCAACCCAACAGTTCTTGCCTATCTATTTATTTTTTTCATGTGACTTGCTTATTTTATGTTGAGTGTGAAATTTCCTCTTTATTCTGATTGTGGCTTGTCTGGGCTTTTCGCAGGCTCCTTAGGATAAAAAATCTTTGTTACAAAAGTTATAATATTAAAGTAGTTATCTTGATTAAATTTTCAAATTAAAATTGTACCACTTTAAATCAATATTTTACTTTATGCTTTACATTTCATGTATGAGCATTTAGCCTAACTAAAATTGGTCTTGCATACATAGCTATATCCCAAGTCTCAATATAAGGGCCTTCACATTAAGGACGACCTTAGATATTGCATCATACCAGCATGTCCCAAGGTGAAGTATTCTTGCTTCTTCAAAATAACTAACCAAGCTTGTGTTTCTTAAGCTTAGGTGGTTATCTATTATGATTAAGGTGTTAGAGGTTCCCTCAACCCATATGAAGATTAGGTCCTTTTTAGGATGATTCATCTTTGTAGATGGATTATTCTTTTCCCTTTCATTCCATAGGCCTTATGTCAACTTTTTTGGCAGGTATAAGTTTCATTGCAATGAATACCACCAAATAGGATCATAATAAAATATAGTGTTCTTTCCTTTGATTTTAGGGCTGTCGGAATTTCTTAGAAGACTCAACACATGGGTTGTTAATAATGGATCACTAGTATATTAATTCAACTAAATTCACAACTAGGTAGACTTAGGGTCCTAAATAGTTTGGGATGATGAACACATGGAGTCCAAAACGATAGAACATCTCAACACGCTTAAGAATTTATAATTCAATATTGATGAAGTACGCCTTCTATTTATGCCTTTATTTAAGCATTAATGTGGTTTCATGATTATTGTTGCAGACTTTCTTAAGACTAATTTTTAAATAAATGAGTACTTTCATTATTTTCAAATTGTGTATGGTATGACACCTAAGGTGTTTGCAATGTTTACAAATACAAGAGCATGACTATTTACTCAATATTGTAAATTTTTATATAATTTTCAAAGTTATTTCCTTAATAGTTAATTTTACACGCATAACACAAATCTTTGTGGATTGTTGAGTGTTTGCAATAAAAAATTAGTTAGTTTCAAACTTCTCAACATTTCCTAAATATATAAATCAAAAATTTCTCTCAGAAATGATGTCAATCATCAAATTCATGCATTTTGCAGATGGCTGACGTAGTCCCTTCGATAAGCACTAAGATAATTCACTGAAAAAGGTAGCATTTAGAGAGTTAGAAACTTCATAGTATGTGTGCTCCTCAATAGGTACAAGTTTTTCTTTCTTTTTTATGGTGAAGAAACATGGAATAAGTTAATAAGAAAACATCTAATATGGACTTTCAGAGCTTAGAAGTACTTAGATTATTACTATTAACTCTCTTCTTTGATTCCCAAGCTTATTTCAATTTGGCATTAGATTCTTAGCTTGATCTTTCAATTTAATAGTGCATTTTTTTTCTTCAATCTTCTATTTCTTACACTTCAATTTTAAGTCGAGTAAATTCACACTCAATATTGAGTAAACATCTTCGGACAACATCTTCAATGTCTCAAACATATGCTACTCGGCTACTTCATTTACTTGAGCCCCCATACTTATCTGGTATGATTACTTATGTGGTATTGAAATATAAACCTAGTTGAAGAACAACTCTTACCTTGTAGAACTTTCAAACAACTAAAGCTATCAACAATGTAGATATCTTACTTAGCACTTGAAGAACAACATAGAATGTGATACTTCTCCATTATTTTTGTTATATTTTCTTGGATCATAACTCTAATGCAATGGGCATAAATTAATCCCATCATTTCAAATTTTTTGCAACTGCATCTTATATCAAACACGTTTTTATCATTTGGATGCTCCTTTTTTAAGTTTCTTATTGGTAGGAGTGCCTTGGCGCCAGCCTCTTGAGTTCCAAATGCTTCATATCAGCTCTGCTTCGCACAATTTCTTCTCCACATCTTTCCACTTCTACTATCTGTTGTAGCTATAAGAAAAACATAAAAAAAAACTTTTTTTAAAGTGCAATTTCATTTACAAAAATGTGCAAAGTATAAAGAAAATTAAGCATGCTTTTGTACACATCTCTTATATAATACTTTATGGAATTATCATCACAAACTATTATAGATAGACCACAGACACTATGTAGAAATTCCTCTTCAAAGAATAAGTACAATTTTCTTGAATAAAGTGCAGTTGCTTACTCTAACAAGAGACTACAATTAACAACTGGAGTGATTGCAAACTGACTACTTTTAAAATCCTCATCTTGTTTATTTCATCACCACAAAGACTTGATTTTTTCCATCCCCAAAAAATAATAAGTAATGAAACTAGTAGGCTTAGAGATACCATGACATACATTATTCGTAAACACACTTCGTTATGTCAATAAAATTCCCATGCATAATAAAATTTTATTGAATGTTTTTGCCCACTTGCATCTAATTTTATATAGCTGGTCTAACCATTCATGATCATGAAGATTCCCTTTTTTCCAGCATTTCCACCCATACTTATTCAAACTTCTCTTCTAAATTGCATGAAATTAAACAGTTATAAAATAGATTCTACATCAACTTATTACTATTGAAACAGTGTACCTTTGAAAGTATTTTCTTAGATATATGTCACTAGGGTAGTCTGTGAGGATTTCGAGGCAATTCTTCTTTTATGGCTCTTACCATTGCTTGATCTTGATCAGTGAATATTTTTAAATGATTTTTGTCACCCATTTTATGGAGAAATGCTCTAAATAACTATTTAAATGATTCAATTGTCTCATTTGATAAAAAAAACTACTTTGAATAGGGTATTTTGTCAATTATGGTTAACTCCAATAAAAGGAGCACACACTAAATTATACTTGTTAAAGTGATAACTTGTGTCAAAATTTATCACACTCCCCAAAAAATTGTAATCAACTCTTGCCTTGCCATCACTCCAAAAAAAACTCTTTAGCATTCTAAATTCATCAATTTAGATATCCTAAGTAAACATGGTATCATCAGTCTGTCTCTTTGTGAATAGTTGCATAAGAGAATTATTATTACCATTGTCAATCCTTTCCCTTTGATCCTTTTGGATGAAATTAAATGAATCACTTTTAGTAAATCCTATTCTTTCTACACCGCCAACTATTGTAGCAAGATTGTTGAATGCACTAGTAGCTCTAATTCATGCTTCTTTCATAGACATCAAAACTCCTTCTTTAACTTTACAGATGGCCCGTCTAGACCTTAACTAGTGTTGATCACTTGAGTTTGCTAATGGATGATTATGACTTTCTAAGAAATTTTTTATTTTCCAATTGCCATAAAGGTCCACCACATGTCTAATCTTGGTAGAGTCTTTTTATTTTATATTTCTGGAATTTGGCTAATAACTGACATGGTCCTTCCTCACATTAAATCCCATGTTGTGTGCATGACTACAATACAAATCTTAAGCCTCATTTTCATTGTGAACATTAGTAGCAAACAGTTTGTCTACATAATGTTTACCATAAAAAATGAATTACATCATTCTAGCATACCTGCATATTTTGCACATATGATATTCAACACTGCAAGCAAAGTAAACTCAACTTTATTCTTAAAAACTCTACATTAAACATAATAAAAAGTTATCTCAGCTATCTGACTTCGGTAAATGTAGGAGTTTTCTTTAAAGACTTTAGAACACAGCTATTTTTGTTACCTCATGACTGGATAAAAAATCTTCTTAAAAAATATTTAAAAGATTACAAATATATAATTAAGTAAAAATATTGTAAAAATATCAGAACAATTTTAAATAACTGTAACCTACAATAGCTTAAACCCTTATTAAACCCATTTAGGTTTGTTAATTCCAACTTTCTCGTAAAAATGGGGACAATACACAGGTGCAAAATTCAGCATGATTTGGCTAAACTCAAAATTTCTCTGAAAAAGCTAACCTTTCATTTCTACTAAATATAAGACTTTCCTTAAGAGTTTCAGTCATACACATCTATAAATAAGTTCAACTATGGCAAAAAGACCACAATATCTCTAATGAAACGCAACCCGGAACAACGTATAACAATGGTTTCACTTTCTAAAGGTTGTTCATTCTTACTTTCTCTTAGTATTAATACAATACACAAGTGTTTTCTTGAACAAAAGTTGCCCAAAAATAAAATTTCTCTAATCACGTATAATCTTAAATATAATAAAACACTGATTTCACCTTTCGGTTCAAGTAAATATAAGATTTTGTGTCCAGACGTAATTGAACGTCCAGACACCGGACATATTTTTCCCAGCAGCAAGTGGGGCAACAAAAATTTTTGATGGAATTGCTTGCTTCATCATGTCTAGGGTTGTAAACGAGCCGAGCTTGAGCGAGCTCAGGCTTGGCTCATGTTCGACTCGTTCGAAATAGCTCGTGTTCAAAATCGGCTCGTGAACAATGTGTTCGTGTTCGGCTCGATTTAAATATTTGTGTTCGTGTTCGGCTCGAAATTGGCTCGTTAAACTAAAATTGAGAAAAATATATGTAAAATGTGAGATTCGAACCTAAATATTTTGTCATGTCTTCATCATGCCTCTCCACCATTAAGAAAATAACTGTATTTTGCCATTTTTATCTCTTTCTAAACCTGAAATATGTTTATGCACTTAAAAAAAATGAATAATGTTATAATTTTCAAACGTGCGATATAAAACAGCACAACTTTCTCAATGTTTTTTATATGCAAGTTACATTTCATTTAAGCAACAAAATGAAATAAATAGCAGCATAATTAAATCCCCATCGCTCCTCAGATCCATCTCACCGCACATACCAGTTACCAAGATTATTCAAACATTATCAGTGGCGATTTACTTTAAAGCCTTTGATTTATTCAGACAAGAACGGTACAAAAATCATACGCACATAGCCGCAAGCACTCGTCGTGGAGGCTTTCCCGGCCTTCTTGCATGCTGCACGACGTAGTTATCGAGAAGCAAAACGTCACCTTTCTGCCATTTAATGTCGACGCAGTTCTCCTCCAGAAGCTGCTCGTAGATGCCAAACACTTCCGAAGGGAAAGCGCTTCCATCACCAAATTTATTGGTCGCCATATTTCTATTAGCTGTGTAGCCCTCAAGTGGGATAATCCATGCCCGCTTCCCCTCATGTTCAAATATTGGATTTAACGGTCCAAACACAAACTCAGCGCTGCCATTACTGAAGAAGTTGACTTTGTTGCAACAATGGCTTTCTATGGCCCTGTTAAAATGTTTAGAGGGTTGAGTACTCTGATCCATGGTGTTTCTGTTCTCTGCTCTATTAGGGAGAACGTAAATAGATTGCAAATTATAAAAAATTATGATTTTATTTTTATTGCCTCATTAACAAATTTCTGTTTTCTAACATGAATGTGGAGATATATATAAACAAAATATTTCAGGTTTAAATTCAAGATCATTCAGAACATCTGAAATTTCAACAAGTTTATAG
This sequence comes from Phalaenopsis hybrid cultivar, assembly GCA_002079205.1. Taxonomy (NCBI): domain Eukaryota; kingdom Viridiplantae; phylum Streptophyta; class Magnoliopsida; order Asparagales; family Orchidaceae; genus Phalaenopsis; species Phalaenopsis hybrid cultivar. The sequence goes on from JXCR01148364.1 coordinate 111,577, forward strand.
TCGAACTGGTCATCTTAACAAGATAAATCCAATGATACCAAAATTGATTCAATTTGAGTTCAATGAAGAGGGAGAAGAATGAGAAATTCTAGAGTTGTTGTGAACCGAAAACCCGAAAATAACTTTCGGACTCCATAGCTGCCCACCACCGTTAACTATCGTCTGTCGGCCGCCGTCGACCACAACTAGTTGCTCTTGCTTATCTTCATCTGCAAACTTTATAGTTTAATGAGACTGCATAACGAATAATGTTGTTTGGAAGATCTGGTGATACCTTACGATGACAACTACGTACGATTGTCGTACTTATAATATGGAGACTTTCTCTAGGCCCTTAAAGTTTTTTGTACAGTTTATATTGACAAAGTTGTAATCTTGCTCTTCTAGTTGTAATCCTAGGAGAAGGAATTCATAACATCAATGAGCTTACTAAGGTGATTGTGGAGCAATTCATCATGAATTGAAGAATCATGAAGGACTTTTCTCACCTTTATGGGATTCATCAAAAAAAGAAGAAGTTACTAAGAGATTGCTTCCTTAGATTTTTTATCAGAGCTCGTCAAATCTCAAGTTCAGATCCAAAACTACTGGAAGGTGTTTTCATTTGGGCATACATCTTGGTACTTTTTACTTGTCTTTGAAACAAGAGAGAGGCTATTCATATCCTTTCTGATATGGCTTAAAGCATAACTAATTTTCTTTCATTTCTGCACTTGTTTATGGAAGAAATTTCCCTTTAAAGAAGAGTATTTTAGTGTTTTTCTTGTATTTACAACATGTAGTCGAAATGGACTGGAGTGGAGAAGATACGGAGCAAAGCGGAGGTAACATGGAGCTAAGGGAAGACCAAGTGGTTGGCGCCTAAGCGCCAAACTTTGATAGCTAAGGTCCTGCACCAGAGTGCCTTAGCACCACCTACTTGAGTGCCTTGGTGCAACCTACTTGGGCACCTAGGCGCCAGAATCGAGCCAACCAGATAGAGAGCTTAGCACCTAGGCATCAAAACAGCTTGGGGCAGTTTTTATAGTTGTCTCCACATGATTCGTTGAGTTATTTGGTGCATAAAGGAGGTTCCATGGAGCATTGTTGGTGACTTTGAAAGGGCTAAACTCCTTAGAAGGGTGGGGAGAAGTTCTTGTGAAGTCTAGAGTAGGAATTTTGTTGTAGTAAGCTTGTATCTTTTTTATTTGTGTTGAGAGTTGGTGAGGAAATTGTGTTGTTTGTAAGGGAAGAACTCAACAATGCAGGAGGTATTTGGAGATCCTTTGTCAAGGAGTATGCTTCACTTTTGCAGAGGAAAAGCTAAGTATGTTATTATATTTCATCTTGTATTGTTTGTCAACACAATTCTAGTGGATCTACTTTGTTTAAAAGGATGACTTGTATTGTTTCCTTTATGCATTATGAGTAGTTCCTTCTAACCTTTCTCCTGTGACTAATAAGTAGGTGGTGTAGGAACAAATAATGCTTTTTAAATTGGTTTTAAATCTTTAATGTAATGAATACTCTTTCATGATTAATTTATTTTTTATTCTGGCCAAGTGATTTGTTAAAACGTGTGATCCATAATGACTCGGGAGAACTATGGAGAAACGATTAGGGTATTCACATTGAACTAGTGGGTGAAGGAAAATTAGTCCATATGACAATGCAAATAGATAAGAAAATAAACATTGATGCTCAAATTAAGGTTTAAATAATTAAAACCACTTTAACTACACTTTTTTATGCACTCAGGAGAGGGTAAAAAAGAGAATTATTCATATTTGTCACTAGCCACAATTTCAATTCAAAGTTTTCCATTCTTACAAACTACTTATATCATTGCAAGGGAGGTTGTTTTACATCTTTTTAATCACCAATTCAAGTAAATTAAGTGGGTTTTTATAGGATTTAGCATTTACAATTGATTGCAACTCTGTAATATTAGTTTGTAGATTTTCAACCTAATCTAAGTTACAATCTAAGTACTAGTTTTAATATATTGTACCTTGTCCTTATAAATTAACCCCTCACTCTCTATGGGTTAAGTATTCCTGACTTAGTAATCCAATATTGATAATACGATATGTATACTTGTGTGAAACCCGAAAGTGCATGTGCATCTGAACCAAGGAGGCGACAATGTAGTTAATTTAGGAAAATTTAAGTCAAATCAATTTGACTTTGATTTGTAAAATTGTATTGCAGTTTTATTCTGTAAGTATTTTTTTGTTTGAAAAACAAAAAAAAATTTAAAAATATTTGTATGTGTTTGTTTAGTGTGATTTTGTGATAAAGTTACTAATTGTAGTGCAAGACCCATAAAACTTGTACTCTATGATTCAGAACTAGAGAGGACTACTAGGAAAATTGGAAAACAAAAAAGACTTCATGAACTTGTAGATGAAATGGAGAACCTTCAACAAAACAATTCAGATAACTAAATATCAATTAATGATTATCATAATGCACATACACTATTAAGAGATTACGCTAATCCTAAGACAGAAGAAAATCACTTAAGTATTCAAATTCTTGCAGTGGAAGCTAACACATTTAAATTGAAACTACTATTATCCAAATGTTGTAAAATAACTAATTTGGAGGAACCCCATCTGAGAATTAAAATTTACACTTAGCAAGTTTTTTAGAACTTTTTACTACATTTCATTATAATAGTGTGTCAAATGATGTAGTTAGAATTAGGCTTTTTTTTTCTTTGAGGGATAAAGCTAAATTTTGGTTGAACTTATTAGCATCTGGATCCATTAGAACTTGGGGTGACTTAGCCCAAAAATTTCAAGCTAAGTATTTTCCACTTTAAAGAACTACTAAAATAAATAATGATATTACTTCATATTTCCAATTAGAAGGTGAGTCAATTTATGAGGCATGTGAGATATTTAAGGAACTACTTAAGAAGTGTCCATATCATGTTCTACTCGGTTGGTTAATTATAAAGACTTTTTACAATGATTTAATAGGTTCCCTTATACGCCTAAAAAATGACTACTTTTTCATATATATTTTATGCTCAATTTTAATAATTTTTAATGATATTACACTTTAAAGAAAGGTATTTTGTATATTTTTAGTTTCAGGGACAATAAATGGAGTTTTGGAGAAAAAGAAGCAAAAACGGTACAAATTGGAGCAAAAACGAGCAAGAAAGAAAATTTTGTCCTATCACATTTTGATGTCTTTCTATGCTTAATCTCTTTTACACTTCTCACAAATTTTTGAATGAAAATATACTTTAAAGGAAGGTTGTTTTATGCTTATTTTGTAGGTTTATATGTTAGGAATGCAACGCAACTGAAACGTGGCGAAACAGAGCTAAAATGGAGTCAAACGAAGCAAAATGATAGAGCTATGTAGGGTGGGCGCCGACAGCGCCAAAATGCAAAAAACGACGCCAAAACGACACCAACAGTGCCTGAGATGGTTTGGACGTGATCCTGAGCAAATTTCTAGAAGATTCAATGTATTTGGACGCTTTTTGGAAGGTTGCTTGAGGCATCTCTTAGGAAATTTGTCCCTACACTATAATAGAGTGCTTTTATGTCAGAAAAAGTGATGTGTGTGAATGATAAAATGTGGAGAATGTTTAGAGATCTTAGAATAGGAGTAGAAATGTTTCAACTATTTTGGAGAAAATGGTGAGGGGATTTTTGAGAGAATCTGTAAGGGAATGTTCTAGCATTGGATGGATCAGCAGTAGACTTTGTGGGAGAGATTTTCATCTTTATTTCAAGGGGAAAAAGCTAAGTATTGTGTTCTTCATTGTCTTATGATTTTGTAAACACTTATCTAGTGGATTTGATTTTATTTAATGAAGTTTTTGGTTATGTTTTCTTCGTGCTTTGTGATGTGTTTCTCTTACTATTTTTTCTTTTTGGAAATAATGACATGAGAAGATTATGTCATTATTTTCCTTTTAATTTTGTTTTTCAATGAGTAGGATTCATGTTTATGATATTGGGATGCATGCTAGAAGAAGTTTTAATTATAAATTGTGATGGTTTTTCAACTCTGCTCTTAATTTACTTTTCGATCTGACCAATTGAATTGTTAAAATATGTTGTGAAACATATGATCCGAGAAATGAAGTTTTCAATCTGGTCAATTGAATTGTTAAAATATGTTGTGAAACATATGATCCGGGAAATGGAGTATGGTTTTTAATCTGACCAATTGATTTGTTAAAATATGTTGTGAAACATATGATCCGGGAAATGGAGTATGAGGTTTAACAACAAAGTGAGAATCACATTTAAGTCCATGAAGGAATATTTCGTTCATGGAATTAAGTGCAAATAAAGGTCACATTTGATTTCATGAAGGAGAAATTTGTTTAAGAAATTAAGTGTAAATAAATAGGGAAATATTCTTTTTTGGGTGTAGAATTGGAGAATCTTTAGGGAAATGTACTTTGTTGGGTGTAAAATTGGAGATTTCTAGAGTGACAGACTAAAAATCTCCAATTTGATCTAAGTGTTTAAAAACTAAATTGAGAGTTAGCCTTTAGGGGAAGGGAAGTGTGAGCTCTAGAGTGGGAGCCAATATCCTCATAGCCTAACCACGGATTTAGGGATTAAACTTAAGATTAGCCAATGATTTTATAACACTGAATCAGGCTAGAGAATTAAAATTGCTCCTATTTGACACATATAATATTTAATGTATCTCATTTCTTTACATTATTCAATTCGCTACATAAGAATAATAGTTTTTAACATCTTAAAGTTCTCCAAACCAACTCATCCAATAAGGGTTATCTTTAGAATTAATATTTACATTTACGAATATTTACTATCCTTACATTTAACATTCACATTTAGGAGTAGTTGCTAGATAAAAAATCATTTTAATCGACATTCCAAACTAAGGACTAATAGTAGTAGACTAAAATTTTTCTAAGGACCTCTTTCCTTGTTTCCTCGTGAGATTGATATTCGAGGCTTAATCAGAAAGTCTTATAATACTTGAAGTGATACGTACACTTTCGTAAAACCCATAGTGTATGAACTATTTTCTATATTTTATAACATTTCAATTTTTCATATTAGCCGTTAAATATAAATTGGGTCAAGTTTTTTGCCGTCTTTTGAAAGCTAAATTACTACGTAATTACGGGTTGGGTCAATTTTTGGGCATCGTCTCAGGGGAATTGAATTGACATAAAACACGCACAAAAACAACACAAGCTAGAGGCGCATCAAGTTTTTGGCGTCGTTGCCGGGGAAGCTTTGATAAGAACTTTAGGAGAATTTTAGTTGAAGTAATTAGGCTTAGACTTGGAAAACTGTAGTGTCGTAAAAACTGTTTTGATGTGAAAATTTTTTTTGTATGAAAAAGTTTTGTGAAAAAACTGTTTGTGTAAAAAATAAGGTGTTTGTGAAATGATTTTGTTGTGTTGAGTATATCTTTTGTTTTATTTGTTTAATTGTTAATGTATTGTTTGTTGTGTTGCGTATAAGAAATAAGGGATCTGCAGTACTTGTGCCTTATGATCCCGAGTTTAAAAAAAGAGAAAAAATCAAAAAACAAAAAGGACTTGAAGAACTAGAAATGGAAATAGAAAACATTCAAAATAATAACTTGGAAAATCATCATAAATCTTTGAGGGATTATATAAATCCTATGACAGATGAAATTCACTCAAGTATACAAACCCCTATCGTAGAAGCTGTCTTATTTGAAATAAATCCAGGTATTATTCAACTGGCGTAGAACAAAAAGTTTGTGAGAACTTCTTTGGAGGATCCCTATTTACAATTATCCAGTTTTTTAGAACTTCGTGCAAAATTTCTTCATAATGGCATGTCAGACGAAGCTGTTAGACTAAGGCTTTTTCCTTTCTCACTAAGGGATAAGGCTAAAATGCAGTTATACACATTAGCACATGGCTCTATTAAAAATTGGGAGGAGTTAACTCAGAAATTCCTAGCTAAGTGACCAAAGGAAAATATGTTGAGATTTTCATACCTATTTTATACTGTTTTTAATGATATTGCACTTTAAAGAAAGGTATTTTTGATGTTTTGTTGTAGGAATGATGAATTAGGGTCATTGTAGCAAAAAGATGCAAAAAGGAGCGAATTTGGAGCAAAAATGACCAAAATGTGAATATTTGAACTAGGCCGTCAACGGCTCCCTTGACCCTGCCGACGGCGCGATTTTCCCGAGACTACAAGAAAAAATTCTCTAAAAGCCCGCCGACGACGCCCTTGAGGCCGCCGACGTCGAGATCGACGGTTATGCCTACTCAAGCTTTGGATAAGGCCAAATTTTGAAGGGATGCTTAGGCAACTCTTGGGGAAAGCTCATCTACAACTTTAAAAGAACATTTTGGTCGAAAATAGAAGAGAGCTAAAGGCCTTGGAGGTTACCATTAGTGTATAGAATTTCTAATAGAGTGTAACAATTGTGAGGAATTCTTCGAGAGATTGTAAGAGTGGAGGAAAAATGAGAGATTTCTTCCTCCTTGCTACTTCGAAGAGGAATTCTGTGTGTTGTAAGGAAAGGAAGAGATTTGAAGGAACTTCGAGGAGTGTTCTTGGGGAGAAATTAGAGATAAGTTATTTACTTGTCGTAGTTTGTATGATTTNCGTCAATTAATTTGTTAAAATATGTTGAGTTTTACAACTAAAGTGAAGGTTACATCCAAGATTCAGGGAGGTTAAGCCCTTGGAAGTTGGGTGCAAATAAATAGGGAAATAATATTATCGGGCATAGATTTGGAAGCCTTGGAAGTTAGGTGCAAATAAATAGGGAAATATTATTATCGGGCGAAGAATTGAAGATTTTAGAGTGACAGACCAATTTGGTCCTATCGTTTGGGTGCTAATGTGCAGATGTTAGCCCTCAGGTGAGGGGAACATGGGAGCTCTGAAGTGAGAGTCGGTATCCTCCTAGCCTAGCCGCAGAATCAGTAACCAAGCATAGGATTAGTCAATGTTCTTTGCTGGTATCCTCCCAGCCTAGCCGCAGATTCAGTAACCAAGCATAGGATTAGTCAATGTTCTTTACAGTATCCTCCCAGCCTAGCCGCAGATTCAGTAAACAAGCGTAGGATTAGTCAATGTTCTTTATAACTGGACCAAAGAGTGAAGAATATGATTGCTCCTATTTGGCACATACAATATTTAATGCATCTCATTCCTTTACATCAGGACCTAAGGGTAAAGAATAGGTATGCTCCTATTTGGCACAATATAAGTTGAACTAATTCATTTTATCCATTAACTATAATTTCTCGACAAGGAGAATGATGCTTTCTTATATATTGAATATCACATTAGAAACTTCATTAGTATAATTATTTATTTAATAGTTATTAAAATTACATATTTATTTAAATTGTCTATTAGTGACAGATAAGCAAATTGAACTTCGTTGTTGCAATTAAAGTATTGCTTTTCTAAAATCTTAGTTCGTAGTTCTAATCTTACTCCCTGTGAAATCGATATCTAGGACTCCATTAGAGCTCTATATTACTTGAGCGTTACGTATACTTGCGTTGATAAGTGTGACTTTACAATTATTGAATATTTATTACATCCATATTTATCAAATCTATATCTGTTATTAAGTTTTGGTATAGTTGCTGAGGAATTAAATCTTTAAGGAGCAGTATTAAATACTTATATTTCTAAGCATATATAAAGTCATGGTCACGCTGTTTTCAGCGTTTTGAAATGCATAAGTTGCCAAAACAGAGTTTACCCAAACAGTTCAGGTGCGTTTTCAAAATGCCACTGCACCAAATAAGCTGCCCAAAATGGAGCCATACTCTTCCATGAAATCAAATGTGATTCTCCCATGTTGTAGAAATCATAACCCTATCAGAACATATGTTTTTCAACATATTTTAACATTTCAATTGATCAGAGCGAAAAGCAAATGAAGATCGGAGTTTGAATCATCACAAATTATTGACATTTAAAACAGTATAAAACAAAATCAATTATTCACGAAACCATATCTCAAAGTAGGGAGATGGATAAAGAAGACTACTTAGAATTCATGAGAATGATATGATAAAACTTGAATTTCATATATATAAATAAGTTTACAAAATAAACAAAGAAAAGAACACAGCTTATCTCACAATCCTTCTGAAGCAAATTCTTAGAAGTTCTCTTCAAGCACTTTCCCTCTTTACAAGTACTCTCAATTCTCTACTTGAAATGTAATGAAGAAGAAATTTGTCACCTTCTCTCTCATCTTACAATCCTTGAAGAAAATCTCCAAGCCCTTCCTTTCACTCTCACGCCACACACACACACACACACACACAAAACTCACACTCACAACTCCTCTTCAAGGCCAAGACTCTCCTCTCTTTTATAAAAGGCTGCCTCCCTCCAAAAAGAATTAAAAATTCCCTCCAAATTCTATCCAAAAGTCAACTCTTTTGAATTCAAAAGAAAGAAATGTATTTTGAATATTTTTCTTTTAGCTCTTCTTTTTCAGATTAATTCATATCCTCGTTTCTCATATTTCTTTCTAGATCCAATATTCTTCTAATAATTTTCTCAATTTCATATTAATTTCATCTTTAAATTCTATAAGAAATGGATCTTTATAAGATAATGCATGATCTCCCAACTTTTAGGTTGGATTCTCTCTAGATAATTCAAATTCTAGATCAAATTCTTCTATGTTACTCTTTTGTTCATGGTTGTCTTGCAATTCTTCCCCTTAGTACTGAGTAAATGGTAGAGGTGGCCTTTCTATATTCATATTAGTTGAGGAAATAGGTTTTTTTAATTCCTTAAGAATTTCTTCCATTGGCCTTTCAATCTCCTTATCCTCATGTCTCAACTCAAAGTTCTTTTGAAACATATCCTCAAATTATCTTCTAAATATTTGTTCGATAATTTTAAATTGCTCATCATTCATCTCTTTAAGGTTTATCTCAGGGTTACTAGGTAAAATCTCTGAGGGGTAACTGATAATTGCATTAATAATCTGACACAGTTGGTTTTCTATATTCCTTATTGCAACCTCTTGATTTTCCAACTGTCTAATCATTTGAATCACAACCTCTTCTAACATCTTCTCATCATCCTATGGGTTTGAGTTAAATTGATGATGATTATTTATTGAGTTAATAATCTACCATAGTTGGTTTCCCATATTTCTTATTGCAGTCCTTGACACTCCAACTCACTCTCTATTTGAATAACAACCTCTTCTAATAAATCCTTCTCCTCATTTTGGGGGTTGATGTTAAAATTAAGAGGAAAAGAAAGTTCATTATTATAATAGCCATGATTATTCCAACTACATGTCTGATTAAATTGATTATCTTCCAAAAATTGGTATTCTCCTCCAAAATTATTATTCCTGTTAAAAATCAAATGATTTTCCCAACCTTGATTATAATAATCGGAATAAGGATTGTCTATCTCATGGCTAGTTTCAAAATAGTTAAGCTCAATCAATTGTCCAAATAAATTTTCCTTAATAACTGAGGTTCCTTGATTATATCTTTCTATGTATTAATCCAACTTCCCCTCAATATCTGCAACCTGATAAATTAAACTTGTAAGCATATCTTCTTGAAAATTTGCCACTCTCCTAGGATTTACTCTTTCAAAGCTACTAGCATTATAATTCAAATCTAAATATTCATTATCTCGTTGATCCGTCATTTCTATATTAAATTCATGGAGTCTTTTCAAATCTTTCTCAAAAGTTCTCTCCAAATCTGACTTGCAAAATTCAAGGTCTGTAGCTCCTGAACTACGCATACAAATCTAAAGACTTAACTAATATGATAGATATCAAAAATATTTTTGGTATCTTGGTTTTTCTTTAAAATAAACACACAATAACTAAACACACTATATAATAATATTATAAATTACAAATCCAAGGCTTACAGGTTTAACTAAAATTCTCCTAAAGTTCGTACCGAAGCTTCCCCGGCAACGACACCAAAAACTTGATGTACCCCTAATGCGTATTGTTTTTCTACTTGTTTTATGTCAATTTAAATTCCTGGTAACAGTGTTAAAAACTTGACTCGTCCTAAAATTATGCAGTAATTTAGCTTTCAAAAATATGGTAAACAATTTGACCCAATTTATATTAAGTATTTAATGTATAAAATTTAAATGTTATATAAAATATATAAAATAGTTCACACACTAAGATTTCTACGCAAGTGCACGTAATCCTTCAAGTAATATAGGACTTTCTTTAAAAACCTCAGTATCGATCCCAATGAGAAGCGCAGTAAGAAATCCTTAGGCTAATTCTAGTCTACTATTATCAAGTCTTAGTTTCGAAGATGAAAATTCTTATGATAACAATATAAATCACAATATTCAAATTATAAAAATTAAAGTAAGAAAGAAAAGTTAAAATGTGTTTAATGAATGCTAACAGAAATGTAACTAAAAGAACTACATTTATTAAACTATTTACTAAACTTTAAAATTAAATTTATTAAGACTAAACAAAGTTTTGTGATGAAGAGTTCAAATTTAAGAAAGCCCCGTTCCCCTTTACAATGAGTATATGGATTGTGAAGAAACTAAAATCATTTTAAAATATATAAAAATTGTTTTGTGTCAAATATGAGTAATCCTAATATTTACCTCTTCCGAGTGTTATAAAGAACATCGACTAATCCAGAGTTTGGTCTCTAATCCTGTGGTTAGGCTGGGAGGATATCGGCTGCCACTCTAGAACTCCCACTACTCCCTCACCTGAGGGCTAACAACCTCGCATCAGTTTCCAATCAACTGGACCAATTTGGGGATTTTAACCTGTAACCTTAAAATCTTTAATTTTGCATCCAACAAAGTATATTTCCATATTTATTTACACTAAATTCCATGGATGACATGCTCTCCCATGAAATCAAATGTGATTCTCCTCATGTTGTAGAGATCATAGCCCTTTCGAAACATATTCTCAACACATTTTAACATTCCAATTGATTAGATTGAAAAGTAAATAAAGATCGGAGTTCGAATCATCACAAATTATTGACATTTAAAACCGTATAAAATAAAATCAATTTTCACAAAAATATATCTCAAAGTAGAGAGAAGGATAAAGAAGACTACTCAGAATTCATGAGAAGGATACGATAAAACACAAATTTTATATATAAAAATAAGTTTACAAAATAAACAAAGAAAAGAACAAAACTTATCTCACAATCCTTCCTAAGAAAATCCCTAGAAGTTCTCTTCAAGCACTTTCCCTCTTTACAAGTACTCTCAATTCTCTCCTAGAAATATAATGAAGAGAAAATCTGTCACATTTTCTCTCCTCTTACAATCCTTGAAGAAAGTTTTCAAGTCCTTCCTCTCACTCTCACGCCACACACACACACACACACACACACAAAACTCATGCCCACAGCTCCTCTTCAAGCCCTAAACTTCCCTCTCTTTTATAAAAGGCTGCCTCCCTCCAAAAAGAATTTTAAAATTCTATCTAAAAGTCAACTCTTTTGAATTCAAAATACATGTCCATTGATCCAAGAGACATATCCCTTCATAAAGAAACTTCCAAAGTGTCAGATGCATTGAATCACTCTAAGGGGTGTTTAGAACAAGTGTCCCATTAAAAATTCACACAAAAACTCATCCTTAACCGCCTTAATCCGTAAAAAGTCGTCTTCAGCACATCTGGCACCAAATCGACGCATCATGCACCAGTTCTCTGTATTTTGGCGCATCATGTGTCGGTTTGGTGAATCTTGCGCCACCTTGCAGCAGCTCCACTATTTTGCTTCATTTTGCTTCGTTTCAGCTATGTTTTGCCCTGTTTCAGTTCTGTTTCGCTCCTAACAGATACACCTACAGAATAAACATAAAAACAACCTTTCTTTAAAGTGTAATTTTATTCAAAAATATGTGAGAAATTTAAAGTAGATTAAGCATAGAAAGACATCGAAATGTGTTAAGTCAGAATTTTATTTCTTGCTCATTTTTACTTTAAATTGCACCATTTTTTCTTTATTTTCTCCAAAATTCCATTTCTTGTACCTGTAACCAAAAATATGCAAAATATATTCTTTTAAAGTGTAATATAATTAAAAATCATTAAAATTGAGCATAAAAAATATGTGAAAAAGTAGTTAATTTTTAGGTGTGTCATCTCCCAAACTGTAATTATTCAATCAATGGTTTTCATCAATCCTCTTTTTCTTCCTTCTCCACGAACGCTACTGTCGTTTCAGCATTGATTTTGTGAAGGTTATCCATGCCTATTTGAGAGATAACTAGTTGTCCTTATACTAAAATCGGAACATGATCCTCTTTTGGGAAGGTGAACTCCCTAGCAAGCTTTGTCAAAGTGTCTGCTAACGAGTTATCTCACCTTGGAACTTAAAAAAGCATCACATTCAGGATTTATTCTAGCAATTTCATTGTGTAGCGGAAGTACTGCTCAAGCCTCGATTTGAGGGTTTGTGTTTTCCAGCAACTTGGTTGATGATAAGCTGAGAGTCCCCAAAGATGTCAATGTCTTTGATTTCCAACAAAATTATAAGTTCTAAGCCAGTTATAAGCGTTGCATACCTGATTCTGGTTGTTTATATGCAACACATAACAATGACTTTGATTATATTTTTCACTTATATTTTCTTATTTTGCAACAGTGCCAAAAACTTGATCCTGAAGAAAATAAGAATTTAACTCCTTAATTTATATATATATATATATATATATATATATATATATATATATATTGGGATACTACGCAAGTATACGTATCGTTATAAAGTAATAAAAGACTTTTTTATTAAGCCCCGGATATCGATCCCACGGAGAAATTAGCAATATGCACTTTCAAACAACAAACTTCTATTTCAAAAAAATAATTACTTAAATTATAGATAATTTAATAGTAATTAAAATTCAAATCTTTTTGGTATTTTTGTTATTTTGATAAAACAGTAACAACTTCTAAATATAACTTGAGTTTATGGAAAAGCACAGAATATGAAAATATCTTTCTCCTTTTCATGAATCAGTAATAAGTATAGAAATTTTGTTGGGAAGTACGCAAATTATGTTGTGTCAAACAGAAGCAACAATATTCTTTACCCTTACTAGAGATGTTATAAAGAATATTGATTAATTTAAAGTTTGAATAGTTCTGAAGACCGACTAGGCAATGAAGATATCAGCTCTCACTCTAGAGTTCCCTCGATTCCCTCCACCTGGGGGCTAACATCTCATATCAGAACCTAAAACAATAAATCAAGTTGGGGGCTTTAGCCTGCCACTCTAAAGTCCTCTAACTCTACACCCTTCAAAGATTATTTCCCTATTTATTTGCACTAAATCATATGAATTACATTCTCATTCATACAATCTCATATGATTATTTCCAATTGTTGATTGAGACGATACCAACCTGGTTCTTACATGTTCTCACAACAAATTTTAACATCTAGATGGGCCAGATCAAGAAGTAAATGAAGTATATGTAATTAAATCATCACAAGTTCCAACATTAAAGATTAATACTCTCCACAACTTCCATCAAATACACTAATTATTTATCATTTTAAGGAGAAAGATAAAGAAAACTTCTCAAAATCTATGGAGAAAATAAAACCACACTTTAGTTTAAAATTAGAAATCATTGTCAAACCAACAAGAAGTTTCGATTAAAACCAAAAGTAGTTTAAAAACAAAGATAAAAACTTATCTCAAATCCTCCACCAACACTCTAAAGTTCCTTTGAATCTCTTCTCCTGTATATCACTTTAAACTCTCAAAATAAAACTAAAAACAAAAAGGAAAAAAAGTAAATTTTGTGGTGCCTGAATCTAAACTCTCACAAAAAAACTAAAAACAAAAATGAAAAAGTAAATTTTTGGTGTTTGAATCTCTCCACAAGATTCTCCACGATCTTCTTCTCAGGACTCCCCCTTTTCAAGCAAGCTCTCCCTTTTCAAGCACTTCTTCTTTTATAAATTTCCAATAAGTGCCTTAGAAACTCTTCAAAATGTGTCCAAATTCGATATATTCTCAAAGGGATGCCTCCTTTCATAAGTCTTTTAATAATATTTTTGTTCCTAGTCACCCTCTTTAGCCAATAGGTTTCTCAAATGTCTCTTCAAAATTCAGTTAAATGAAGAAAACCGCAAAATAACTTCCAATGACGCTTAAGCACGGGGCCTCTGTTGCTTAGGCGCAGCCGTCTTTATTTCACCAGCGCTTAAGTGTTGGATCTGGCGCTTAGACTCCAAAACTCTTTTTGCACCAATTTCACATTTTTGCTCCAAATTTGATCATTTTTTACTCTTTTTAGCATTTCCAACTTTTTACTTGACCTGAAAGAAAAACACACAAATACATCTCATTAAAGTGCAATATCTCAAAAATAGGTATAAAAATGTGTCTACGAACATTATATATTTTAGGTGTATCAATACCCAGCTTCATTGTTCGTGCAAGACTCTCTCAAGTTGTAGTAAAATGGCATCATCGCTTAGTTTGGAGTAATGAAAACCAATTCTACCCTTGTCTTGTTAGGTATAATTGTATGCATGTCCTTGTCTTTATAAGCAGATGAAGCTCCATCAAAGTGCAATTCACAATGGTGAGTGATGGAACTTTCGAGCTCCAAATTTTTTTTGTCTGGCAGGTCGTCGTTGAGAGAGGACCCTGTTAATAGTGGGTGTGCTTCCAAGAAGTCTACCGATATTTATCCTTTAAAAGCACGTATGGACACAAAAGTTATGCCAAATTGAAGAAATATCTTTGCCCACCTGGCTAGTCTTCCAAAGATTGTCGTTTGAGTCATTAGATAATACAGAGGGTTGAATTTCAAGATGAGAGTCATCTTATAAGGTATCATGTAATGTCTTAGCTTTTGAACTGTGAAGATCAAGGCTAAGAAATGCTTCTCAATTGCATTATACCTAATTTTAGTAGGAATTAGATGATAATTTAGGTGATATAGTGCATTTTCTCTACCTTCGTCATTGACTTAAGCTAGCAAGGCTCTGAAGGAGTCATCTAAAGCCGCGGTGTAGAGGATCAGGGCCTTCCCAAGATAGGGGATGCTAATATATGAGGTGTGTTAATTAAATATTGTTTGATGATTTCAAACATGTGTTGGCATACACGATCTTGACATCCTTTTTGGTTAAGGCGGTGAGAGGTTAACACCTACCTGACAAGTTAGATATAAATCGTCATATATATGTTAACTTACCTTAGAAAGACTGTAGTTGAGTCAATTTCTTTGAGGGTTGCATATCTATAATTTCTTCAATCTTGAGAGGGTCAATTTTGATCTCACAATGACGAACAACAAATCCTAAGAACATTTCTGAGGTGAAACCAATGCCTCACTTTAGGGGATCCATCCTAAGATTAAATCGTTGTAATCTTTCAAAGATGATTCTCAAATCAAACACATGAGCATGTTTTTGTCTACTCTTGACGACTAAGTCATCCACATAACACTCGATCTAGTTATGGATGAGTTCATCGAAGATCCTTATCATATCTTGCTAGTATGTCGCACCAGCATTCTTAAGTCCAAAGGGCATTACCTTATAGCAGTAAATTTTGATGAGTGTTCGAAAGGTTGTGTTTGGTACATCTTCTGGAGACATTTTGATTGTAGCCTGACGATCCGTCCATGAATGAGAATATCTAGTGTGCTGATGTGATATCTACCATCAACTCTGGGATAGACAAAGGGAATTCAACTTTTGAACAAGCTTTATTAAGGTCTCTGAAGTCAACACATGTCCGAATTCGGCCATTATTCTTTTTCACAGGCATTATGTTGGCTAGCCAAGTTGGATATTTTTCTTCTCAAACAAAGCCGACATCGATTAACTTTTTAACCTCGACAACGACCTATTGTTCAATTTTTATATGAACCCTTCTTGGAGCTTGTTTTACTGGGATTGCAGTTTAGTTTATCCAATACCACTCCTTTGGTCTCTCGAAAGTGGCCAGAAACATTTCCTTGCTAGGGTATCGATTGGAAGATTCAGCACATTCTCCATGAAAGTGTTTGGAAGCTAACTAATTCAGACGAGAAAAAATACAAAGCAAATATGGAATGTTAAAAATCCTTTCATGCCTTATTTATAAGAACCAAGGGCGAGGAAATCAAGGTATTTCAATTATTAAATCATTGATTAAGAATAAAAACTATCTACTATTTGCATTAAATTATCTTATTCTTATCACGTCATTATCAAGTAAGAAAATCAATAAACTAAAATATATACATTGAAAATGTGTCAGTTTTAATACTAAGGAGATCTAATGGTCCAAAAGAAATAGCCTATGAAAAGTAAGGGCCCACCGACATAAGATCAAAATGCCTACTTATCCAATCGGATGTAGTTATCCAAGCCAAAGAAAACAAGGCCTAAGCCAACCAATTCACGAAGCTGATGCACGGTCAGAAACATGATAAAGAGGCATCCAAATCAACTGGCATAAAGAAGTTGACCCCAGAAAAAATCTAGCCCATTGAGATGGTATCCAGAAACTCCCCACAACTATTATCTGGGTTAACAACTAGACTAACTCAGCCAACTAAGCCAATCTAGCCAACTCGACGTCAATCGATCTCAACTGACCGGATTTGCCAACTAAGCCCAACCGATCAAACCAATCCTGGCAAGTTGAAGTCATACGAGCTCAACCAAATGAACCAAATGACATTCGAGCGATAGACTCATACTATAAAATATCTAGAATACCATGTAATATCATTATACTGTTCGTTCTTCACTTTAAATAGAGAGTTCATTTTATGAGAATGAAAATGATAGATATGACATATTACTGTTCATTATTATCCACTTATGTCTCACCCCCTATCCCCCTCTCTCTCTCCTGACTTTAGCTCTATTCAACGGGGTGTGATTTACAGACAAATCAAGATTCGAGATATGAAAGATATGGGCAGTACATGTCTATATGCCTCTAAATACAATCACAAGAAAATAATTATTCCGCATAAGTTGTCTCAACTGGTAAAAGATAAAAAAAACGCTTATCGTAAGGCTCTTAAAAAGCGAAACTTTAAATATAGCCATAAGACTGAACGCTCGGAAATCAACCAAACAACTAAAATTCATCGCACGTAACTCGCAATAAGATTTTTCAAAGATAATGAAAGAGTTATTCAAACGCTGCATAAAAATCAGTTGCAAATTGCCGTAAGCAGACGACGTGGTGGCTTTCCCGGCCTTCTAGCATGCTGTACCGCGTAGTTATCGAGAAGCAAAACATCGCCTTTCTGCCATTTGATGTCGACGCAGCTCTCTTCCAAAAGCTGCTCGTAAATGCCAAACACTTCCGAAGGAAAAGCATTTCCATCACCAAATTTATTGCTCGCCATATCTTTATCGTCAGTGTAGCCATGAATTGGGACAATCCATGCCCGCTTCCCCTCGCGTTCAACAACCGGATTTAAGGGTCCAAAAACTAACTCTGCACTTCCATCACTGAAGAAATTAACTGCGCTGCAGGAAAGCATCTCTTTGGCCCTGTTCACGAATTTAGTGAGTTAAACACACTTGTAAATATAAAAAATATAGAGAAATTTACATACATGCTACATAATTTCTTTGTATTTACAAGTCTGCCACCTAAAGCTTGATATTTATATTTATAACACTTATAGCTTGTGCATGAAGAAATGTGCTTTATTTTAAAAAAGTTAATAATAATAATAATAATATTTTGTGTATATTTAAAAATTTGAACACCATCCATGTTATTATAAATATTTAGTTACTAGATATGTAAATGTATAAGAATTTTGTGATATGCATGTATATATATATATATATATATATATAAAAGAAAGTATGTGGATTATGAAATTAAGATTTATGTCCAAGTATATTCAGGTGGTAAATTAAATAAACACTATAACTTTTTAAATATTTTTTTATGAAGGTCTAAATTGAAAAGATTACTTAAATATATATAGCTAACTTAAGCATTGATTACAAAAAATCCGGCATATTCTAAACAAATTTAAAAAAAAAACTTCATTATGCTGCAATAAATGCTATAATTGATTTTAATCATTAGGCATTCATTTGTTAATATATGAATTAATTTGGGTTTCTAGTTTAACTTTGACTTTATGAATTAATTTGATGTCACTCCTACATTCAAAACATTTACCATGCTCTCACCAATCATCCAGACTTTTCCTATCCAAATAACCACTCTATCGCCCTCAGCATCTCAGTATTCTTCTATGGATCCCTCCGAGCTTGTATATAGCGTAGAAAATTGCTCCAAGTCTGCAAACTTGGGATTCAAAAGTTTAGACATGACGAATTAGTCAGTCAGTGTGATGGAACCGACTTGGAGCTACTCATTGAGGACCTTCTTCTGTCATTGATCGGAAGGAAGCATATCGAAGAACTCTTCCACAGATTTCATGGTCGCCATATTTTCCTTCAGCACATGATATTCCTGTTGGGCAACCAATAAGAACTCAAGACAGACTGGCAATCTCAATCTTGGCTCCCTCTCCTCTCAGCTACAATTGCTCACTTTTCTGCTTTCGTCTCCATAGAGGCCAACTCTTTATCATCTCTGTGGTGTTAGGTATGGCTCATATACCAGAATTTGGAGTCTCTTAGAATGAAGAGATGTGTCTCCTGGAATGAAGAGGAGCGTCTCTTGGACTTTACTGGGTTGGGGAGAGAGATGGCGTGTTAGTAATTTTATCTGTGAGTTTTATATATAAATATAATGTGTAATCTTATGGGTATGTACTGGATTCCTTTGAAATAATGAAATTCGCCGCTCTGCTACCGAGGACGTAAGCATCTTTGCCGAACCTTGATACATCTCTGTGTGTTTTTCTGAATTTGTGTCAATTCCTGTTTTTCTTCGCCCTAATTTCTCAACAATTGGTATCAGGGCGAGGTTCTAGACACTGAAGAAAATTTTGGCGGGGCAGGAAGTAAGAAGAAAGATTTGGGGATTTGGCAAGAGAAGTTTGGGCGGTTTTCAACAGGCTTTGACAACTTCTGTGAAGGTCTTTCGGTTCGCGACAATTCGAATCGTGGTTCTGAGCTTCTTCGGCGTGAACAGAGAGTTCGCGCAGGGGACGTGCGAACAGACGAGATTGCGATTTGCGACAGTTTCAACGAGACAAAGAAGCGGTTAGAGCTTCGGACAGACTTCGATGGTTAGGCGCACGAACTACAGGCAAGGGATTAGCGAATCGCGGCATTCAGAGAGCTTCTGCTGTGACCATTTGAAGTTCAACGAGGTCGTGAGTTGTTCCCGCGACCAGGCGAAGATTTGCAACTAGCGGTACTTCGCAACAGAGTGATCGGGACAGGCTTCTTCGAGCGACCAGGCAAGCAAAGTTCGCAGACGAAGGGGTGAATCGCTGCAGAAGTAATCGTGGTTCGATTTGCGGCAGATTCGAGTGAAAAATTTGGAGTTCGTGCGACATAGGCGAATTGAGCGAACTCGAGCAAAAAGGCTCACGATGGTCTGCGAGCAAATTGGGGCGACATAGGAGAATCGCGGGACAGGAGAAGGTCGACGCAGTTCTTCTGCAACAAGGCTTCTTCGTGCGACAACAGAAGGGATTCGAACTCTCTATCGTGGGATTGGCTGCAGTAGACCTGACTTGAGCGGCGGTTTGAGGCAGAAGTTTCGCGTGCCAGCGTTCAGAGGATCGCGACAAAGGAAGGAGTTCGGTGAGGTGGAGTTTGCGCATCCAGACTCCTTCTGCGACAGCCAGAGGAGTTTGGTTGTTCGACAGCCAGTGGGGCTTCTAGGGGCAAAAGTTCACAATTCTCGGCATTCGGTGAGGTGGAGTTCGTGAACATGAGTTCGCATGTAGTTACCGCGAGCAAGAGCGTTTGCAAACAAAAGAGTTTAGTGGAGTAAATTTGTCGCGAGAGGAGTTGCGACAGGTGGAGTTCGACAAGGTGCAGGAGAAGCGAGAAGGCGCGATTATTCATGAATAGTGGTTTCGCGGAGGTATTTCAGAAAGGGTTTCGCTCGCGGGACAGTAGGGACAACAGTTTAGGCGAGGTGTTGACGCGAATAGGAAAAATGGTTTGTGCGAAAATTTTGATTCACAAATCACCCAAGAATTGCAAGAAAATTGCTGCAATTGACGAAGAAAATTTCATATTTTTTTGAATTTATTTGCGGTGTATTTTTTGTTTCGACACAAGGCAGAAAAATTTTGTTGCAGGATTACTTTTAAATAACAATGTCTCGTGCAAAATTTGAGATAGTGAAGTTCGATGGAACCGGGAACTTCGGATTGTGGCAAACAATGGTGAAAGATTTTTTGGCACAGCAAGAAATTTTGAAGGCTTTGCAGGCTACGAAACCTGATAATATGGAAGATGAAGATTGGGAAGAATTGCAACTATGAGTGGAAGGTACCATACGTTTATGTCTGGCATATGAGATTATGTATCATGTTATGAATCTGAAATCTCTAGGAGAAGTATGGAAGAAATTGGAATCTCAGTTTATGTCCAAATCTCTGACGAATAAATTGTATCTAAAGCGAAGACTGCATGGGCTGAAGATGCAGGCAAGCACTGATCTAGCGCAACATTTGAATGCCTTCAATCAAATAATCACAGATCTGACACGATTTGATGTGAGTATTGATAATGAAGACCGAGCAATGATTCTGTTGTTTTCATTGTCTTCTTCTTATGAATTGGTGACTACTCTGACATATGAGAAAGAAACTATCAAAGCTGATGAGATTACTATAGCATTGTTGGCTCACAACCAGCGGAAGCAGAATGCAGAGGAAAGCTCTCATGGCGACAGTTTATATGTTAAGGATAAGCAGGATCATGGAAGGAAGGAGGAGAAGGAGAGTTATGAAATGCAAAATTCTAGGTCAAAGCTTAAAGACAGGAAGACGATTCTTTGCTATAAGTGCAAGGAGTCGAGACATATGAAGAGAGATTGTTCAAAGCTCAAGAAGCAATTTGATGAGAAACTTGATGTAACTTCTAAGTCTGTGAATATGGTGCAGAGTGACAATTCAGATTACAGTGATGTTGATGCTCTTTCAGTTACAACAACTAAGTTGAAAGATGCATAGATTTTTTATTCAGGATGTTCTTATCACATAACACCTAACAGAAAATGATTTTCTCCATACAGATTATCTGATTCTGGTTCAGTCTATTTGGGTGATGATAGATGTTACAATATTGCTGGTATTGACAAAGTCAGAATTAAGATGTATGATGATGCTGTCAGAACATTATGTGATGTAAGACATATTTCAGATTTGATGAAAAAATTAATTTCCTCAGGCACTTTACACAGATCTGATTTTATTCTTAAGGTAGATGAGAATAGAGAAACCATCAAAATTGTTAAAGGTGCATTGAATGTGATGAAAAGAAATATCACTGCATGTAATATCTATAAACTGTTGGAGAGTACAGTTGTATGTGGAGTTCACTTTGTTGAATCATATGATGAAAATACAGCAGATTGGTTGACCAAGCCAGGTACTATCAATAAGTTTTTGCAATGCTTGAACTTGTTGAATGTTTGCAATTATTAGACGGCATGGTTACCCAACCCACTTCAGTGTAAGAAACTCCGTGATATTTTTTATTTTTCTTAGGGGTTGGATATTCACCAAGGTGGAGATTTTTAAGTATATGTATTTCTCATAAGGGGCTCGATATTCGCCTAGGTGGAGATTTTTTGGGTATATGTATTTCTCATAAGGGGTTGGATATTCGCCATGGTGGAGATTTGTTAGGTATGGCTCATATACCAGAATTTGGAGTCTCTTGGAATGAAGAGGTGTGTTTCCTGGAATGAAGAGGAGCGTTTCTTGGAATGTAGTGGGTTGGGGGGAGCGAGGGCGTTAGTAATTTTATCTGTGGGTTTTATCTATATATATGATGTGTAACCCTATGGGTATGTACTGGATTCCTATGAAATAGTGAAATTCATTGCTCTGCTCCCGAAGACGCAAACATCTTTATCGAACCTCGTTACATCTCTATGTTCTTCTGGATTTGTGTCGATTCCTGTTTTTCTTCGCCCTAATTTCTCATGTGGTAGCGACCCACTTTTTGATTCAGCTCGGTCATAAGTCCTTGATTGGCTGTGAGAAGCCTCCCAGACGTTAATGTGATAGTGATCAAATTTTTGATAAAGTTCCGAACGCTCGAGAGCCCTAAGAGACTTAGAAAAGGCCCCAGACTATATAACCAACATGAAGGCGAATGAATAGTCATTTGTCGATAGAGAGTTGGTATACCAATCTGCCTCCCGAGCGATCATAGTGTACCTCCCGTCGGAGCTAGCCCATGCTTGCACCCCCTCTCCTTGAGAGGGAACCCAACTAACTGAAGAACCTTTCCTTCTTTTCTGAAAGAAGGGAGAAAGCAGAGGAGTCTATCCAAAGGTAGGTTCCTTTCTTTCTCAATGGCGTACATCCTCCTCCTAAGACGTTGACTTAGAGTCAAACCCTGACTCGCTCCATGCAAAAGAAGAAGTTTGACAACTCCACTTTAAGCAAATAGACTTATGAAGGTTGCGGTACCAAGTTGAGAAGTAGTCGAGCCAATTTTCGCCCTTTCTGCTGAAGCATCTTCCTCAGCTTCGCTCTCTTCCGAGTGACCAAATATCTATTCAAAATCTTACTAAAGCCCGTTCGAAGGATATGCACCCAACAGATAGGTGTTAACGAAAACCGAAGGTCTTCTCTCTATAATAATCAATTCACTGGTGGATACTTTATAGATCACCACTGTAATTTAAAAAATGAAAAAAAATAAAGCCAGAACCTCTGATGAATATTCCTTCACCATGAACTCCCATTGATTTCTCCTTGCTAACCACTACCTTATAGGCAGAAAACAACTTCACCCAATCCGCGGCTTTCTCCTTCATCCTGACAGAGTGACTACCTCCGTCAGCTTCATCCCCTCAGCATCAGAGGCAACCCACATTTTATTTATCATCCTATCGAATACGTTCAAAAAGAGGGCCCTATTGATAGTTTCAAGATCAGTATATTGACGAAATAACAAAAATTGCCCTTCGATTCTAGAGTCTTCAATGTGAGATATGTCAACCAAGGAATCCCCATGAGACAACAGAAAATCAATTTGAGCCATAATAAATCCATACCAGTTAAAAGCTGCCCAGAACTCGTGACAAAGCGGTAGCCTCAAGCCATACTTGAATTGATCCCAGTAAATAACCAAATCATCACCAAACCAATTTGTTGCCCTCTCATCACTCTGGGCCGCTTGGAGCTTTATGTTCAGGTCGAATATGAAAGCCTCCTCCATCGATGCCACTTCTGAAGAAGATAAAATGAACGGCTCGATCGCAACTACTAACCCAAAATTTTGTGGAGCACGTTTTGGAGCCATCGAAAAAATAAAGGAAAAAAGCAAACAAATAGATGAAGCCATACAAAAGAAAAATAGAGAGGAACACAACGTAAGCGCAAAAAAAAACATGCAACCCTCATGTGTAGGAACACGACGGAAGAGAAAATGTCACATGTCAATTTCGAAGAAGAAACATCAAGTCAACACAATTTGAAAAATAAAAAATAGAATTTTATTCCAAATAATAGTATATGTTACATTCGGACTCTAGTCTAACAGAATGTATTTTACAAATTGGTCGTCGTTGCCTCAACTAAGACAAGACCCTTCCTAAGAAACCTTCTATATAGTATTTGCCCCTAAGTTTGAACTAACTCGCCCGATCTACTTTAGCATTGGCCCTATGTATGAAGTCCTCTTCATGGATTTAAGACATCTCCCAACGGAGAGCCAATGTTTCCCCCTGCATTTCCTCCAGATGAACTAGTAACTCAAGAAGATCCTCCTCTCGCTTAAGCTCAGCCATCCGAGCCAGAGAAATATCTACTTCATCCAAACAATGAGCAAACATCCTCGAAGACATCTTAAATCCCTGGCATTCACTCGTAGATACCAACAAGGTTTGTCAAACAGCAGATCATGTTCTTTTCACTCTTGGTCGGCACCTGGTGTGTAAGAACCGACGTCGTAGTCAGGTATGGGCCCATCAGTAAGAGACAAGCTTTCGATCCACACATGCTCAACTTTTTCAAAAGATAAACACAAGAAAGAAAGAAGATAAAAGGAAAATCTTAAGATCATAAAACAAGAAAAACACTCATACCCAGGATTCTCTCCTTCTTGAACCAAGTGATTGAGACTACAACCTCATTCAGTGGTTGCAGACCATCCCTACCTCCTTGCAATGCGCCCGATCAATGGGTACCAACAGCTTCTAGAGCGGCCCGATCAGTTTGTCGACCAAATACTATGACAAAATTCTTAGCCGACGAACCAGTTCCCAAACCATTGAACTCCTTTCTAGCACTATCTCGACCTTTCTTCGAGACCTCTCGGATTGAGTCAGATGACCCTTCCTGATCCATCTGCATGGGTAGCTTCGACTTCTTAGCAAGTTTCTTCTATCGTTTCTTCTTCAGCTGACCTCTGGGCGTCACTGCTTCTTCATCCAGAGGGCGGCCAACATTTTTTCCCAATCCACGAGTTTGGTCGAGGGATTCGACCTTTTCTCCATAAGGATATTTACAGAGTTTGGCGGTTCCTAGGAAAGATACACAGAGTACTGGAGATAGTCCATCACACCCTATTTATAAAGGTCATAGCCATAAAAATCCACGGAGTTTACTTATTGAATCTTTAAATACAATAATTAAGACTTATTTTTGCATTAAAAATTCTCTTATTCTTATAATTATTGCTACTTTCAGAAGCAATAGAATCAACAAACTAAATATGTACATAAAAAATATGTCAGTACGAATCCTGAGGTACTTTAATAGTCAAATTAAGGAGAACAAATGAAGGATCCTTCAAGGCCCAGGCGTTAGCAAACCAAGCCAAGAGCCTTGAAGGCCCAAAATTGACCAAGCTACAAGAGAAAAAATGTTCGTCCATAATGATTAAGGAGGTAGATTACCGATCGACATGGAAAAATAGTCGAACCAAAGTCTAACTCCAACACCGTAACCATACCAACACAATCAGAAGCTCTTTAAAAGCTCCCCAAAATGACATCAATGGTCAATAATCGATCAAGAGCCGGTCGGCCATCCTATTTAGGAGCCAGCCAACCACCCCAATCAAGAGTTGGTCCGTCATCCCGATCAAGAGTCAGTCTGCCATCCTGATCAAGAGTCAACCAACCATCCCGATCAAGAGTAGGTCAGCCACCCTGATTAAGAGCTAATCGATTATCCTGAATATGAGCTGACCGAAGCCGGTTTAGCCTACCGACCCAATGACTATCTAGCGTTAAGCTCGGACATGTAAAAAGACTAGAATATCTTATACTACCCCCTCCAAAGCAAGGGTAAAACATATAATTTTACATATTATCATTTTATCTCCAATAAATAAGAGATCATATCATGTATTAGAGGTTTTTTTTTTTTAATTTTTTGTGTGGGTCCTTCCCTTTTTATAACCTGGATTTTTAATGATATAAAATAGGTCACAATAGCTCGGGAATACTCAGTTTGCCCGAGAGGGGCGAGTCACTATGCACTCGTCTCTCTCTCTCTCTCTCTCTCTCTCTCTCTCTCTCTCTC
>JXCR01148364.1:153263-249864 GCA_002079205.1 Phalaenopsis hybrid cultivar
AAATTATTTTATATTTCGAACAATAACGATTCGAACACGAACGAACGCATCACTGTTCGTGTTTGGTTCATTTAACTAACCGAACGAAAAAAATTTGTTCATGTTCGTCTCGTCTAATTATTAAACAAATCGAACACAAACTCATTGACGAACCGAACACGAACTGTTGGCGAACAACGAGCTTTTTTGACAGCCCTACTCTCTCGTGATCAATATCTGCGCCTCTTTTTCTATTGTGTGTCGCTCTTTTCGTCTTTGAAATGTAAAATTCAGTGTTTGAGAGCTCGCTTATTAGAATCGTTTTGTGGATGTCCGTCCGTGGAAAAATTCAAAACTGCAGGGGGTGAGTGCGTTCTGCAGTAACAGCTCTATTCATAGCTCAAAAAATCATCATTACCCTTCTTCAATAGCTGAAATTCCTCCCTCAATTCCTGTAAGTACTCCTCTTTCTCTCCTCATAACATGTGTCTTTAGGGCAGAAACCTAGTTACGAGCAGTTGATGTGTAGAAAAGTATGATTAATTTCCTATATGCATTGCACATTTTTATGGTTGAAATTGCATTTTAAAATAAATGTATTTTTTTCTTACAAGTATAACAGGTAGTAGAAGTGGAACAAAATGGGAGAGAAATGGAGCAAAGTGGAGGTGATCTGGAGCAAAAGATGACTCAAGAGACTGACACCTAGGCGCTAACCATTGAGCACCTAAGCACTCCTACCAAGCGCCTTAGCGCAACCTTCTTAGGCGCCTAGGCGCCAATGTTTAATCATGCAGACAGAGAGGCTGGCGCCTTTGCGCCAGCAATTGCTGGGCAATTTTCAGCAATTTTCCCCACTACATGGGGAGTTATTTGGCAGATGTAACAGAGGTTTTAAGAGAGTTTTTTGCAAAGTCTTTTCATACTTGAGGAGGATAGTAAGGAAGGGTTTGTTGTAAGGAAGATTGAGGTAAGTTTACTTAGATATTTTGGTGAGATTTGTGAGTTGTATTGGAGGGAAGACATTCAGCATTGCAGTGAGGATTGGGAGATCATTTGGGAAGGCATTTCCAGCACTTTGTAAAGGAAAAAAGTTAAGTATTATGTACTATTTTGCATTGTATTTTTTATAGTGGATTTACTTTGTTTCAAAGATATTTTGTGGAGTTTTCTCCATGCTTTGTGAGTAGCCTTTTTACTTTTCTCTTTTGATGATTAAGGGAATTGTAGGAATGAAAGAACTGTGTCTACCGGAGTGTCAATCCTCGGTAGTGGGTAGAAACTTAAGTTGATCAAGTCGACACACTTCTTCTACTTCCCATCGACCTTCTGGACCATGACCATCCTTGAGATCCAGGTGGGGTATTGGACCTTTCAGATGTATTTTGCCTCCTGCAACTTCAACACCTCTTCGCTGATAAGCCTAGCAACGTGGTGCCTAAGTTCTTTGCCTTCTGCTTGATCGATCGACTGTGGAGCTCATTTTCAATCTTTGGTAGGCAATATATGTTGGTATCCCAAGCATCTCTACCATAGACAAGCGAACACATTGTAGTGGTCTTGAAGCGTTCAAATTAGAAGCTCCTGGTGTCCTTCATCGAAGTTGTCACCTATTAGGAATGATTTACCAGGTTTATCTTCACTAACTAGGATCTCATCGTTGGCTCACTGATCTCGAGACTTCCCTCCTTTTTGTTGTGCAAGTCAAGTGGTTCATGCTCCACACTCCCGACCGCCTAGAGGTAGCATACTTGAGATTGCTCCAAATCACCTCTGATAGTGATTATTTTGTCGTCTCCTCGGAACTTGACTGCAACGTGGTAAGTGGACATCACGACTCTGAAGCGGTTTAACATCGGGGGGATAAAAATGGTTTTGTAAATTGAGTGAAATCTACTGTCTTCGTGAACTGCTTCTCTCCTTCGCCTCAGGTGACCTTTGATCCCGAAACTGCTTATATGCAACAGTATAACAATAATTCTAATTATATTTTTCACTTATATTTTTACATTTCGTAACAAAACTAAAAACTTGATCCTGAAGAAAAATAAGAATTTAACTTTTAATTTATATATATTTATATATATANTGAACCCACAGGGAAGATATGCAATATGCACTTTTTGGAAAACTTTTTATTTTTAAAAAAAAAATTATTTAAACTAAAGACATTTTCGCAGTAAAAATTTTTTTAATATTTTTGGTAATTTTAATATTTTGACAAAAACAGAACAAACTTAAAAAGATAACTTAAGTTTTTATAGAAAAAAAAACACTAAATATGAAAATATCTTTCTCCTTATCATGAATCAGTAATAAGTATATGAATTTTGTTGTGAAAGCATGTATATTTTGTTGTGTCAAATAGGAGCAATAATATTCTTTACTCTTACTAGAGATGCTATAAAGAACATTCGCTAATTTAAAGTTTGAATAGTTTTGAAGACCGGCTAGGAAGGGAAGATACTAGCTCTTACTCTAAAGTTCTCTCGGTTCCCTCCACCTGGGGGCTAACATCTCGTGATAAATTTTCACCTTTTTATTTGTATCTGAAAGAAAAACACAAAAATACCTTCCATTAAAGCACAATACCTCAAAAATAGGTATAAAAATGAGTCTAAAAATACTATATATTTAGGCGTATCAAAATCTTTCAAACTTAAAATGTTACTTGTCCTCAAGTGACACTTCAATCTTTAAAAACTAAATATATATGATATGTATATGAGCTTCTTTAGGATTTACTAAAATTTAGATTTAGAAATATAGTAGTCCAATTTTGAAAAAAAAATATTCAGTAAATGAGACCAACTTAAAGTTTATAAAATTTTAGGGTTAATAAAGATGAAAATATGAGTTCTTATCTAATTCAGAAATATTGTAAGTCTTCCAAATTTAGAATTTAGTTCTTTTATTATCTTCACTTAAAAATTTTTGTTAAGAACAATTTTACTTACTATATTATATCTATAAGCTTAAGATTTTCTCAAGTCATATACTTTAAAAAGATCAAATGTAGAACTAATTTTTCTATTAGGCACTAATCCTCAAGCTTCTCCTCCCTCACTTTTTCTTCTTCTTCTTCTTCTTCTTCTTCTTCTTCTTCTTCTTCTTCTTCTTCTTTCTTTTTCTTTTTCTTTCCTTTTTCTTTTCTATTCTTTTTATTTTATTTTAGGAAAGGATTACTATATTTGGATAGGCCTTTAATAAATTTGAATTCTTTTTTCCTTTTTATAAAGCAAAGTCTTGATACAGAACTTTTACTTATAAATATATTAATAGCTTTAAAAATTATTTTTAATAAAAGAAATTTAAGTATTAAAAATAAAAGTTTAAATTTCTAAAATTTTCAAAAATGGAATGTTTCTTACTAAAGATAGTTACTTATATTAATCATTTTCTACACTAAAAACTTTAACTTAAACTTTTTCTTCATTATTCAAATTTTCAACTAAATTCTCTTACTCATTTCTAAAATCAAATTTTTACTTCCCTAATGTAACTTCATATACATGATCAATTTTTCTTTTTAAATCAAATTCACTTGTAGTTCATTTGAGAACAAATAAATTAAAGTTTTGAAAATATTTTTCATCCCCCCAATCTTAAATTTTTAACTGATTAAATAGTTTGGTATCAAATATATATAAACAGGAATGAAAATTAAAATAACTGCTAACATGAATTTTTATACCCTAATGATACAAGTATTAAACTAAAAACAAAATTAAAATTAATTTTGATCAAATTTTCTCATACTTTCATTTCAATTCAACATGTAGAGATTCAATAGACTTCTAAATAGTGGGTATAAACATAAAAGCAAAGTAACACACTAGCTTGTCTTCACAATCTCAACATAAAACAAACTCACAAACATGATAAAAGAAAAATACAATGTAACAGTTTCTGAAATGTAATATTTAAAACCTAAGTTAGCCAGATTTTCATCTTTTCAAAAGATAGAATTAAATTAAGTTCTAAAATAATTAAATCATAAAACTCACAACAGTTACAACCCTAGAATTTTAAAACAAACTACTAACTAACACAAACATCACAATAGCAATAAAATACAAAAGTCAAAAACACAATACATAGTACATATCATCACAAAGATGCAAATGTAGCAGTGCCACACCACGTAGTCCACAACATAAAAATAAACAACACATCATAAATCTCAAATCCAAAGCACATAGTCTAACACATATTACAAACATAAAAATCTCTCAATTCTACTTCTCATCTTCTGAATCATCGCTATACCAATTTTCTGTAGGCTCATAATCAGGATATTGAGGATATGGAGGAAATTGTACTCTTGGGACACGCCTAATTAGGTTCTCCAGAGATGAGTGAAATTTCTCTTCATAATCACTCTTTCTCCTACTATACCTATCAGTATGCGACAAAAAAAAATATGTTGATATTTTCATACATATTTTATACTAATATTGATGATATTGCACTTTAATGAATGGTATTTTTGATGTTTTGTTGCAGATATGTTGAATTATGGTCATTGGAGCAAAAAGATGCAAAAAAGTGCAAATTTGGAGCAAAAAGGACCAAAATATGAAGATTTGAACTAGGGTACCGACTGTGAGCCCAACGGTGCCGACGGCAAGTTTTTCCCGAGAGTCAAAAATCAAATATTCTAGAAGGCCGCCGGCAGCGTCATCGAGGCCGCAGACGGCAAGAACGGCGGTTCTCTTAACAGGTGCATTGAATGTAGATGATTTTTTAAGGGACACTTACGCAACTCTTAGAAAACTCTTCTACAACTTTAAGAGAAACATTTGGGCCGAAAAAAGAGGAGCCCCGTGGTGGTGTCTGCTGAGTTTTTATTGTTTGTAGAGCGTAGAGAGTTTAATTTAGGGTTAGTATTCTGAGGAATTCTTCGAGAGATTGTAAGAGTGGAGGGAAAGTGAGAGATTTCTTCCTCTTTGCCGCTTCGAAGAAGAATTCAGAGATTCAGAGGAACTTCAAGGAGTTTGCTTGTGGAGGAAATAGAGATAAGTGGTATTTACTTATTGAAGTTTGTATGAATGTGCTTTAATATATAAGTTCTAAGTTTTGTTGTATCTTCTCCATGAGTTCTGAGTAGTTTCTTTGTCTTTCTCCTTGTCTTGAGATTTTGTGAAATGATTATTTGAATTGGTTGAGCCATGATAATGTTAAAGAAGTTGTGATGATTTTTTCACTTTGATCTTAATTTACTTTCAATCTGGTCAATTGATTTGTTAAAATATGTTGAGTCACAACTAAAATGAAGATTACATCCAAGATTCAGGGAGGTCAAAGCCCTTGAAAGTTGGGTGCAAACTTTGATCTTAATTTACTTTCAATCTAGCCAATTGATTTGTTAAAATATGTTGAGTTTTACAACTAAAGAGAAGATTACATCCAAGATTTGGGAGGTCAAAGTCCTTTTAGAAGTTGGGTGCAAATAAATAGGGAAATAAAATTATCAGGCGTAGAATTGGAGATTTTAGAGGAAAGTTGGGTGCAAATAAATAGGGAAATAAAATTATCGGGCGTAGAATTGGAGATTTTAGAGTGAAAAGTTGGGTGCAAATAAATATGGAAAAAAAATTATCGAGCGTAGAATTGGAGATTTTAGAGTGACAGACTAAAATCCCCAATTGGGTGCAAATATCGTGAAGATTACATCCAAGATTCAGGGAGGTCAAAGCCCTTGGAAGTTAGGTGCAAATAAATACGGAAATAAAATTACCGGGCATAGAATTAGAGATTTTAGAGTGACAGACTAAAATCCTCAATTTGGTCTTATCATTTGGGTGCTGAAGTGTAGATGTTAGCCCTCATGCGAGGGGAATGTGAGAGCTCCGAAGTGAGAGTAGGTATCCTCCCAGCCTAGCCGCAGATTCAGTAACCAAGCATAGGATTAGTCAATGTTCTTTACAGTATCCTCCCAGCCTAGCCGCAGATTCAGTAAACAAGCGTAGGATTAGTCAATGTTCTTTATTCCTGGACCAAATGGTAAAGAATAGGTATGCACCTATTTGGCACAATACAATTTGAACTAATTCACTATATTCATTCACTTTAATTTCTTGACAAGGAGAATGATACTTTCTTATATATTGAACTTCACATTAGAAACTTTATTATCAGAATTAGTTAATTAAGAGTTTGTTAAAATTACATATTTATTTAAATTGTCTATTAGTGACAAGTAAGCAATTTGAATTGTATTGTTGTGATTAAGTATTTATTTTCTAAATTCTAGTTTGTAGCCTCTAGTATTACTCCTTGTGGGATTGATATCTAGGATTCCATTAGAGTCTCATATTACTTGAGCGATACGTATACTTGCGTTGGTAAGTTTGACTTTGCAATTATTGAATATTTTATACACATTTTTATCGAATCTGTAACTGTTGTCAAGTTTTTGACACCATTATCGGGGACTTAAATCTTCTAGAAACAATATCAAATTCTTGTATTTTTAAGAATATATAAACTCGTTGTTAGTATGCTCTGCAAAACACTCTAAATTTTGAACTTTATCAGCGATAAAATCAATATGATCCATTATCCTCTGCAATAATTGATCTTGGGTCTCAGTAGACTCACCTCTAGATGTAGAAGCACGTGAGGTAAATGGTCTAGATGTAGAAGTAGCAGAAGTAGAAGTAGCAGACATCTCCATTCCATAACTCCTAGAATATCCTCCTCTCCAGCCAAAAATAGAATGCTCAGAATATGTCTTCACGTTCACCTTAGTGATGGGCTTTATAGGTAACAACACTTCCTCCCAGCTATCATATTTAACTCCAACCTGCTCAGACAAAGAAAAGATCAAGGAAGCAAATCTCAGACCTGCAGTAGTAACGACAGTGGCAGAACTGATGATTGTTTAATAAATCAAAGCTCCTATGTTGATGAGCTTTCTTTCTGAATGCAATAATCTAACATCGCTCTCTCTCTGTTCACTTCACTGAGATGATTTGTTCGTAGCAGACAAGCAGAAATAAAATAGCATCAGGCCTTTGAAGGTGCACATAACTTTGAAGTTGGGAAATTGACTCTCCTCTCATTAGTGATCTTCCAAAGTTTTCTTCCAACAGTCAAGTTAGAAATAATCTCATCTAACTCCACTTCAGTTGGACTATAATTTGCATAAAAACATAAGGTATTAGGTGGCAGATAATAAAACAAGTTGATTACCTCCGGTGAATAAGGTACCAAGTTTTCTCGAACCATGACTCTGTTGTCTTCAGCCTCAGGGAGGTTTGCATAGAACTCCCTAACAACAGAAATAACTGTCACAGCAGAGAAATAGAAGAATAATTTCCCACTATCAGCGAACGATCAAATCTTTTACGTCTCTACCTGGATTCCTAAAACACCGCTCGGGAATCAGTTTCTGTGATTGCAACACATCACTGTATCGATCCTGAGCCTTAAAATTAACAAATTTACTCTAATCAAAAGGGCTCTTTCCTTTGCTCCTCTTCATTCTTGGTGTCATTCTACAAATTTTAGAAATTTCAAAAATAACTTCAAAATTTAAGTCTAAATAACTAAACTAAACTTCCAAAGTATAAACTACACTTCCCATGCAATTTCCATAGATTTTTTTTTCTCATTTTTCACCATAAATAGTGAATTTTTGAATTTCTCCAAATGTGCTTAAAATACATAGTGAATATCCAAAATTTTTTCATAAAAGTAAAGCTCTTACCTCAAGGAACTTGGATCTAGCAAATTTCACTTGATTCCACCAAGAAATCTTCACTTTAGATGTGCCCTAACCCTAAAAAATCACGAACTCGAGAGGTTGAAGGTGACAGTGGCGTTAAAAATGGTGATTTTCGAGCTGAAATTTTACTTTTAACTGTTTGTGAATAGGTTTTCATGAACTGGTGCTTAAGCGTTCGTAGATGGGGCTTAAGCGCCTGCCTCTCTAGTTGGCTCACACTTAAGCGCGATATATGGTGCTTAGGCGCTAGTGCAGGATTTTCAAAATTTTCAAATTAAAGTAAAATGCATTATTTGCCTAAGTAACCACCCCTAAATGGTCTCATAGCACTTAAATGACTATTTTCAACTTCCTATAACTCCCGTCTCTCTCAAAATTCTCCATAATAACTATTTCAATTCGAGGCTAAAAATAATACAAATTTTCACACAAATAAACTTATATTAATTTGCAAACAAGTACAAATACCTTTAAACACTTAATTCTCACTCTAAATAGTCTTCGATGAGAAAATTTTCCTAAATACAAATACATAACGATCATTTCAAAATTAAACACATATAAGAAGTCATAAATACTAAAAACAAGACTTAAACACTAACCACTTGAAAAACAACAACGTCTAACACACAAATTCTAACACTAAACTTAATTTCATTCTTCATTTGAAGGAACAAATTCCTATATTTCATTAGTTTCTCCAGGAATATAGAGTTAATAAAACAGACGGTGGTGACAAGCTCTAATATTATCTTCTTCAATCCACTTCTGCATTATGAACATCACTTTATCTGCTTCCTCTATATAACTTGTGTGGCTAAATTGCATCTTCAATTGCCATCAAATATGCTCTAGATGTGCATGCAACTCAAGTACCTTGGTCTCTAATAAAGTCATAGTATTCTCAATTTTGTTGATCTTCTCTGATATTCCTTCAGTACTAACAGCTAAGAAACAGTATACATCTCTTGTACACTTTGACTAATGAACCTCTTCCTCATGGTTTCTTCATTCTTCTTCAAATCCATCTCCCATGATAAACATTTTCTCTAAATCTCTCTCTTTCTTAGACTTTTAGGGCTAAAAATAATCCGGGGTGAAGTACATTTTTCTCTAAATCTCACTTTCTCTTAGACTTTTAGGGCTGTAAATGATCTAACGTGAAATTCCTTCACAAAACACTTCTATTTATAGCCCTAAATCCTTCCAATAACTCCTATACACGTTTAGAAACTGCCTTGGCACATTTTTACAAACTAATTGGTGATTAAAGCTTCTAAAATATTAATTTCATACATGTGTTCAAACTGCCACGCTTAAGCACCGTATCTGGCGTTTAAGCGCCAATGCACATTTTTGCACTAGTCAACTTAACATCCAAATTCTCATTCTAACATGTCTTGGTCACTAAATAAAGTCTTAAAATCTTTACTAACACATAATAATTTCAAAAATACTACCCACAATTTTATTAATCACACAAAAAACAATAATCAAAATAAAAACATTCTGATAACTATGGTTGTTTCCCACAAAGCGCTTGGTTTTACGTCGTCAGCCTGATGTAACCGCTGCATATTCTAGTTGACCCAACGTCATTTCATCATTAAATTTATGTTGATCCCCTATAAAATAAGGTTTTGGTCTATGTCCATTAAATTTAAATATTTTCTCAAACTTAGGATCTTTAATATTCATAGCTACATAAGGATAAAATTTTATTACAACAAATGTGCCCATCCACCTGGACTTAATTTTGCCTGGAAATAATCTTAATCTTGCATTATATAGAAAAACTTGTTGCCCTGGCTGAAAATTTTCAGTAAGAATCCTTTGATCATGCCACATCTTCATCTTTTCTTTAAAAATCTTGGCACTCTCATAACATTCATTCATTATCTCTTCAAGCTCATTTAATTGCAATAATCTTTTCTCACCAACATCTTTCAAATTATAAATGAACTCTTTAATCACCCAATATGCTTTATGCTCAAGTTCAAGTGGTAAGTGACAAGCTTTCCCAAATATTAGCCTATATGGGGACATTCCTATAGGAGTTTTGTTGGCAAGCTTTCCCAAATATTAGCCTATATGGGGACATTCCTATAAGAGTTCTATATGCAGTCCTACCCACAAAGCATAGTCAAGTTTGACTGACCAATCCATTTTTGTTGGATTCACAGATTTCTTCATAATTCTTTTAATTTCCCAAATGGATAATTCAACCAAACCACTTATCTGAGGATGATAAGCAGTAGCAATCCTATAATTTATATGACATTTCTTTAATAACTTCTTCATTATGGCATTTCTGAAATGACTTCCCTCATTAGTAATGATAACTCTCGGCATCCCAAATCTATAAAATATGTTTGTTTTCAAAAATTTTACAACACTTTGAGCATCACATCGAGGTAAAAGAACAGCTTCTATCCATTTGGATACATAGTCCATTGCTAAAATAGTATATAAATTTTCAAAAGATTGTATAAATGGTCCCATGAAATCTAATCCCCAAACATTAAATATTTCAACTTCTAGCATAAAATTGAGGGGCATTTAATTTCTTCTAGAAATATTGCCTACTCATTGACATCTATCATAAGTTTTGATATAAGCATTAACATCTCTAAAAATTGTAGGCCAATAGAATCCAGATTGTAAACTATTTTATCAACACCAAAATGTTTCCCAAAATCAGAATTATGATATTTTGGATTATTTCATAAACCAAAATTAGAATTATGACATTTTTGGATAATTTCATAAGTTTCTTCTAATGGTACACATCTTTCACAAAATCAGAATTATTACATTTTTGGATAATTTCATAAGTTTCTTCTAATGGTACACATCTTCGAATAATCAGATCCTTCCCTTATTTTATATAAAATGGGTCATCCCAAAAATAAGTGCTTAGCTTCAGAAATAAATTTCCTCATTTATTGGTATGTCATTCCATTGGGTTTAAGATCACTAACAATATAGTTCACAATGTCTAAATAAATTTTCTCTTTTGTTGGTATGTTATTTCGTAGGGTATAATATCACTAACAATAATTTTACAATATTGACATACCACGGAACACAACACTCATTAATAGTGAACATTTTTCATCTGGAAAATGTTCATTAATTTCTTTTTCAAAATAGAGTGGTTTTTCTAACTTAAGCCTGAACAAATGATCATCAATTTGATTTTCAATCCCCTTTCGATCTACTATTTCAAAATTAAATTCTTGCAAAAAAAGAATCCATCTTATAAGTCTAGGTCTAGCATCCTTCTTGTTCATTAAGTACTTAATAGCAGAATGATTTGTATGCACTACACAATGAGTTCCAATTAAATATGATCTAAATTTATCAAAAGAAATATACTATTGCTAATAACTCTTTTTCAGTTGTTGTATAATTAATTTGAGTTTCATTAAGAGGAACTCTTCTTCTAGTTGTATAATTGATTTGAGTTTCATTATATTAAATTACTTTAAAATTTTTATCATATCTTTGTCCTAAAACAGCTCCTATAGCATAATCACTAGCATCAAACATTAATTCAAAAGGTTTTCCCTAGTTTAGTGAAACTATAATTGGTGCAGTGATTAATTTTTCTTTTAATAAATTAAAAGCTTTTAGGCATTCCTCATGTTGAAAATTGTATCTTTCTCCAGTAAATGGCATAAAGGCTTAGCAATCTTTCAAAAGGCTTTAATATATCACCTGTAGAATCTAACATGTCCTAAAAAATTCCTAATTTCCCTTACATTTGTTAGATAAGGTAAATTATTGATCACTTGAATTTTAGCAGGATCTACTTCCATATCAGTCTCCTTTGAGGATCAGCCTTTGGTTTGCAGTTCTCTTCCATATGAATTCTATGCATATAAATTGAAGGATTAATTTCTTTAATATCAGCAATTGTCCATCCAAAGGCTTTCTTAAAATTTCCAAATTTTTCATCAACCTTTCTTCTTCTTCCATCGTTAATTTTGAGGAAATTATAACTGCTAAAGTAGAGGAATCTCCTAAAAAGGTATATTTTAAATGTTCAGGAAGTATTTCAACTCAAGTTCTAGAGGTTTTTCAATTGATGGACAAAATGATTTATCTTTGTATATCGTGTCCAAAATTTCAAAACTTTCTCGAACATAGTTTGAATCTTCCTTAAAAAGTTTTTCACATCAGTCTAATTCCTCTTCTTGCTCGTGTTCCAAATTTTTTCTTCAGATTTTTCTTCATAAGTCATTTTGAAATGGCGTTCACTTAGATATCTTATAACATTCATCTTATAACATTCATCATCTTTACCTTTTGTAGGATATTTCATTGATATTGAAATATTGAAAGTGATAGTTTGATCATTGACGTGCATTGTTAATTCTCTTTTCTGCACATCTACCATTGCTCTTCCTGTGGCTAGGAAAGGTCTCCCTAAAATGATAGGCATCTCTTTATCTTCCTCCATATCTAGCACAATGAAATCAGTAGAAAAGATAAATTGATCCACTTTAACTAGGACATCTTCTATAACTCCTTTAGGGTATGTTATCAAATGATTTGCTAACTACAGAGTTATAGTAGTAGGGGATATTTCTCATAATCTCAATCTTTTGAATATTGATAATGACATAAGGTTAATGCTTGCACCTAAATCACATAAAGCTTTCCCATAAAATATGTTTCCTATTGCACATGGAATTGTAAAGCTACCAGGATTTTTAAGCTTTTTAGGAAGTTTTTTTCTGAATTATAGTACTGC
The DNA here is from genome assembly GCA_002079205.1 of Phalaenopsis hybrid cultivar. Classification (NCBI taxonomy): domain Eukaryota; kingdom Viridiplantae; phylum Streptophyta; class Magnoliopsida; order Asparagales; family Orchidaceae; genus Phalaenopsis; species Phalaenopsis hybrid cultivar. Next base: position 165,734 of record JXCR01148364.1, read on the forward strand.
ACTCCTCACTAAGTGCAACAGTCTCATTATCTTCAAACTTCCTTTTTCTTTTAATAATATCTTTCATGAACTTTACATAGCTTGACATTTGTTCTAAGGCTTCAGCAAATGGAATATTAATTGTAAGCTTCTTAAATATTTCCAAAAATTTTAAAAATTGCTTATCCAACTTCTTGTTGACAAATTCTCTGAGGAAATGGAGGTGGTGGTTTTTCTAAATCAATTTTTAGTGGAGAAATAGGTCTTGACAAAGTCTCTGGGGAAATGGAGTTGGTAGTTGTTCCAAATCAATTTTCAGCGGAGAAATAGGTCTCTCAGAATCTTTTGGAACATCCTCTTTTGATTCTTCAATTTCTTCTCGCTCTACTTCAATTTTTTTTTGAACCCTACCTTCCAACCCTCTTTCGCTTCTAAGTTGAACATTTTTTACTTGTTCTTTATTCTTGTCTTTTAGATTTGATTCAGTATTACTAGGAAGTGTTCCTTAGGATCTCTTACTTAATGAATTTGCTATTTGCCCAAGTTGATTCTCAATATTTCTAATTGTAACTCATTGACTTTGTAATTGATTTCCCATTTGTAACACCACTTCTTCTATAGACAACTTCTTCCTAAATTGTGTATTACTATTGAAACATGGAGGATAAGTAGATCTATAATTATTATTCCCTTGATTGTTACAGTTTCCCAATGGGTTTACTCAGTTGTTCCCACATTGTTGTTATTACCACCCAAATTGTTATTCTAGTTAAAGTTGGGATTGTTCTTCCAACCTGGGTAATAATAATTTGAATATGGGTTATTCTGCTTGTTATTTATGGCATTCAAAGTTTCTAATGATGCTTGAGATGCCTAATGAATTCTCTTCAATCATGGAAATTTTTTGAGAAAAATTCATTCCAAATTGGTCCAACTTCCTTAAAATTGCAGCAACTTGATTTGCTAACATAGTAAATGCATCAGATTCATGAATATGGGTTATTTTCTACAAATTGGTCTAACTTCCTTGAAATTGCAGCAACTTGATTTGCTAACATGGTAAATGCATCAGTTTCATGAATATTGGCTACTTTCTTAGGGGACTTCCTTGAAATTGCATCAACTTGATTTGCTAACATAGTAAATGCATCAGATTCATGAATATTGGCTACTTTCTTAGGATTTAACAACTCAGAAGTCCATTGAAAATTATTGATAGTCATTTCTTCAATTAGAGCATGGGTGTCATGAAATGGTTTTGATATCAATGAACCACCAGCAACGACATCGATACAAGATCTAAGAGATCCAAATAATCCATTATAAAAAGCTTGAATTATTAACCAATCTGGTATAGCATGGTGTGGACACTTTCATAAGAGTTCTTTAAATCTTTCTCATGCTTCATAAATAGATTCCCCTTCAAACTGATTAGAAGATGTAATATCATTTTTAAGCTTCGCAGTTTTTTGTGGTGGAAAATATTTAGCAAGGAATTTTTGTGTTAAATCACCCCAAGTTCTGATAGATCCTGGTGCTAACGAATTCAACTACATCTTAGCTTTATCCCTCAGTGAGAAAGGAAATAACCTAAGTCTTATGGCATCATCTGATACACCATCATATTTAAATGTAGCACACAATTCTAGAATATTGGTAAGATGTAAATTTGGATCTTTAGTTGGTGATCCCCCATACTGATCATTTAATATCATTTGGATAATAGTGGGTTTAAGCTCAAATGAATTAGCCACTTCAATAGGTTTTTCAATACTACAATGAAGTTCATCTACAGTAAGGTTGGCATAATCTCTTAAAGGTTTAAACTCATGATAAATTTCAGCATTTTGATCATTTTGGTTTGTCATTTCTGTATTTTTTTTGGATTTTTCAAGATTTTTAATTTTTTGTTTTTTTTTTATTTTCTAACAGTTATCTCTAATTCAGAATCGTAGGACACTAGTCCTTTAGAACTAGAATTAAGTATACACTAACATAAAATAAAATAAAACTAAACACACACAAAATAAAATATAATAATTTAAAGTTTAAATAAGACTTTCTAAAAGTAGAAATTTTCTTTTAAATCAATAGATTATTTACAATTTTCACTTTACTTCCCCGGCAACGGCGCCAAAAACTTGATCTCGAAATTGTTTATATGCAACAGTATAATAATAATTCTCATTATATTTTTTTACTTATATTTTCTTATTTCGCAATAAAACCAAAAATTTGATCTTGAAGAAAAATAAGAATTTAACTTTTAATTTATATATATTGGGATACTACGCAAGTATATGTATCGTTGTCAAGCAATGTAGGACTTTTTGATTAAGACCTGAACATTGAACCCACAGGGAAGATATGCAATATGTACTTTTTGGAAAACTTTCTATTTTTAAAAAGACAATTATTTAAACAAAAGACGTTTTCGCAGTAAAAAAAGTTTAAATATTTTTGGTAATTTTAATATTTTGACAAAAATAGAACAAACTTAAAAAGATATAGAAGAAAAACACTAAATATGAAAATATATTTCTTCTTATCATGAATCAGTAATAAGTATAGAAATTCTGTTGTGGATTATGTATATTGTGTTGTGTCAAATAGAAGCAATAATATTCTTTACCCTTACTAGAGATGTTATAAAGAACATTCACTAATTTAAAGTTTAAATATTTCTGAAGATCGGCTAGGCATGGAAGATACTAGCTCTCACTCCAGAGTTCCCTCGATTCCCTCCACCTGGGGGCTAACATCTCGTATCAAAACTTAAAATAATAAACCAAGTTGGGGGCTTTAACTTGTCACTTTAATGTTCTCTAACTCTACACCATTCAATGAATATTTCCCTATTTATTTGCACTCAATCATATGAACTATTTATCATTCATACAACCTCATGTGATTCTTTCCAATTTTTGACTGAGACAATACCAGCCCGGTTCATTCTCACAATAAATTTTAATATTTGGATTGGCTAAATCAAGAAGTAAATGAAGTACATAGATTTAAATCATCACAACTTCTTCTAACATTAAAGATCAATACTCTCCACAACTTCCATCCAACTCCATTCAAAACTTAATTACTTATCATTTTAAGAAGAAAGATAAAGAAAACTACTCATAATCCATGGACCATCCATCACTTTAATTACTTATCATTTTAAGGAGAAAGATAAAGAAAACTACTCAGAATCCATGGAGAAACTTAATTACCTATCATTTTAAGAAGAAAGATAAAGAAAACTACTCAGAATCCATGGAGAATAAAATCACACTTTAGTTTAAAAGTAGAAATCATTGTCAAAACAACAACAAGTTTCAAATTAAACCAAAAGTAGTCTAAAATAAAAGATAAAAACTTATCTCAAGTCCTCCAGCAAACTCTTGAAGTTTCTTTGAATCTCTTCTTTTTTACAACACTCTCAATATAAAACTAAAATAAAAAGGATAAATATGTGGTGCCTGAGAATCTCTCCAACTAACTCTTCAATTTTTGAACTTTCAAAAATTTTCCCAGTACTTTCAGGACCCCTTTCAAAGTCTCAATCTTCTTTCTTTTATAATTCTCCAAAATGTGTCTTGGTATCTCTTCAAAATGTGTCTTGATTTGATGTATTTCCCAAGAGATGCATCCTTTCACAATAATTTTCATCCATGGTGGTTGTAACCACCTATTAAGCGTGCCTGAAAAACCTCTTCAAAATTGATAATAACTAAATTTACTCATCCAAAAACTACCACTGGCGCTTAAGCGTGGGGCCTCTCGCGCTTAGACGTGGCCTACTCTGTTTAATCGGTGCTTAAGCGTCGGGTCTGGCGCTAGGCGCCAAAACACTTTTGCAGATTTTTCACCTATTTGCTCCAAATTTGATACTTTTTCACTCCTTTAAGCATTTTTCACATTTTACATGTACTTGAAAGAAAAACACAAAAATATCTTTCATTAAAGTGCAGTATCTCAAAAATAGGTATAAAAATGTGTCTAAAAATACTATATATTTTAGGTGTATCAACCCCCAATTGCATTACACCCAACACTTCCATCCTTTTACCAGAAAAACCAAAAAGCGGGTCAGTCAGTGTTACCAACCGATCAGCCAAAAGATTAAGCTTATCGAACACTTACATGAACAAAATGTTCACAGAGTTGCTAGTGTAGATGAGGAAACTCCCGACTTGAAATTTAGTAATTATCCTCGTAACTATTGTAGCCTCATCATAGTGGTTTCCCCATTAGGGAGGATCTTCGACTATGAACATGATGGGAGGACAACCGCCTCTTTTCTGCAAGAATGTTAGGTTGCACAACTCTCCTGCCTTAGTCCTTTTCAAGGAGCCTCGCTAGGGGGTATTTGTTCCTCTGAGTATGGTCGGGACTATCCCAGCCACATGGAAGACGTTCACTCTGATGAGCTCGAACAAGGCCTTTAGCACTTTGCCTTCCCGTGTCTTTAACTCGAGTGTCCCTATACCACAAACTCCTTTAATTTTACCTCCTTCATCAACTCCTTGATGAGACTCCAGAGGTTTCTACATTCCTCTGTTTCGTGGTCGTGTCCATGATGATACTTAAAGTATTTCCTCACATCTAAGAGAAAACCTTTGGCTCTCATTGGTGATGGTTCCTTAAATACTCCTTGTACTAGATGACATATACAATTTTCACCATTAACATCATTAGAGAGGTAGCTTGCAATCCCTCATAATCTTCGTACTACTATTCATAACGCAAAGCCGACCTCTTTTAGTACTGGACCGATCGCGAGTCTTGAATCCTAGCTTTGCCACCATGTTGTTTGTTTTTTCTTGTCATTCTACCCTCATGAGAGGATTGGTTGTCCTTGAAATGGTGCCAGATGAGTGCTCTATGCTTCTCCCTTGGTTTCAACCTACCGCCAGAGGGAGTTATAATGTGGGCATGGTGCCCTTGTAGTTCTTGCTTGGGGGTGCTCTCCTCCAATATTATGTGCTTATTAGCCCTCTTCAATGGCTCGATAAAATCTTGAGTTCATTAATGCTAAGATCATAGGAAAATGTGTCAGACCTCAAGGCTTTCTTCAAGGCAGCTGTGCTGTCGTTGACTTTGAGGTCATTCACCCATTGCATTTCTCTCTGGAAAAGTGCAATGAATCTGTGTAGACTCTCTTACTCACCTTGCTTGAGTTGCCACTAGGACTACACGCTCTTCATGGGTTTATGGGCATTAACAAACTATGTCAATAACAATCTCTTGAAACCAGCACTCAGTCGGAAGTGCATGGAACCACTTCAAGGGTGACTACCTCAAAGTGGTAAAGAATAGACGACACTTGATTGCAATAGATATTTTGAGCAAGCATATGACAGACTCAAATGTGGTTATATGGTTGTCGGATCTTAAAGTCTCATGTAAGCTTCAAAGCTCGATAATTTAAATTTTTTTGGGCTCTCCGTTTCAAAGATTTGTAGGTAAAAAAGTGTTTCTGGGGTGGTGTGGTACCTCAATAGACCCTAAGTGTTGTCATTCCACATGTGTGGATCCTGCACTCTTGATACTACGAGTTGTCGACCCCCTCAGGATGGTAGTTCACCCTCCTGTTGTCTTGCATCGGTGCCACCTCCTTGTGGAGTCCAATTTCCTACCAGAGCTATGATGGCATGATACGCCTAAAAAATGACTACTTTTTCATATATATTTTGTTGCTCAAATTTAATGATTTTTAATGATATTACACTTTAAAGGAAGGTATTTTGCATATTTTTAGTTTTAGGGACAAGAATTGGAGTTTTGGGAAAAATAAGGAAAAACGGTGTAATTTGAAGCAAAAATAAGCAAGAAAGAAAATAATGCCCTAGCACATTTCGATATGTCTTTCTATGTTTAATCTATTTTACATTTCTCACACATTTTTGAATGAAATTACAATTTTAAAAAATGTTGTTTTTATGCTTATTTTATATGTCTATCTGTTAGGAACGCAACACAACTGAAACAGGGCGAAACAGAGCTAAAACGGAGCCAAACGAAGCAAAATGGTGGAGATGTGCAGGGTGGGCTCCGACGATGCCAGAACCAACGTCGACAGTGCCAGAGTGCAGAAAACAATGCCAGAACGACACTGACAGCTCCCGAGATAGTTTGGACGCTATCCTGGGTGAATTTCTAGAGGATTCAATGTATTTAGATGCTTTTTGGAAAGTTGCTTGAGGCATCTCTTGGGAAATTCGTCCCCACACTACAATAGAGTTTTTTTAAGTCAGAAAAAATGCTGTGTGTGAGTGGAAAAATGTGGAGAATGTAGAGATCTAAGAATAGGAGTATAAATATAGATTTCTACCTTTTTGGAGAGATTGGTGAGGGGATTTTGAGAGAATTTGTAAGGGATGTTCTAGCATTGCTTAGATCAATGGGAGACTTGTGGGAGAGATTTTCATCTTTATTTCAAAGAGAAAAAGCTAAGTATTGTGTTCTTCATTATCTTATAATTTTATAAATACTTATCTATTAGATTTGCTTTGATTTAATGAAGTTTTTCGTAGTGTTTTCTTCGTGTTTTGTGCTGTGTTTCTCTTACTTTTTCTTCTTTTTTGGAAATAGTGAAATGAAAAGATTATGCCATTATTTTCCTTTTACTTTTCTTTTGCAATGAGTAGGATTTATGTTTAGGATATTGGGATGCATGCTAGAAGAAGTTTTAATTATAAATTGTGATGGTTTTTCAACTCTGCTCTTAATTTACTTTTCAATCTGGCCAATTAAATTGTTAAAATATGTTGTGAAACATATGATCCGCGAAATGGAGTATGAGTTCCACAAAAGAGTGAGAATCACATTTAAGTCCATGAAAGAGTATTTCATTCATGGGATGAAGTGTAAATAAATAGGGAAATATACTTTGTTGGGTGTAGAATTGGAGATTTCTAGGGTGAGACTAAAAATCCTTAATTTGATCTTAGTGTTTAAAAACTAAAGTGAGAGTTAGCCTTCAGGGGAAGGGAAGTGGGAGGTGGGAGTCAGTATCCTTCTAACATAGTCACAGATTTAGGAACTAAACTTAAGATTAGTCAATGATTTTCTATAATACTGTATCAGGGTAAAGAATTAAAATTGCTACTATTTAGCACATAACAATATTTAATGTATCTCATTCCTTTACATTATCCAATTCACTATATAGAATAGTAGTTTTTAACATCTTAAAATTCTCCAAACCAACTCATCCAAAAAGAGTTATCTTTAGAATTAATTTTTACAATTAGAAATAATTATTATCCTTACATTTAACATTCACATTTAAGATTAGTTGCTAGATAAAACACCATTTTAATCGACATTCCAAACTAAGGACTAATAGAAGTAGAATGGAATTTGACTAAAGACATCTTTCCTTGCTTCCTCGTGGGATCAATATTCGGGGCTTAATTAGAAAGTCTTATATTACTTGAAACGATACGTGCACTTGCGTAGAACCCACAGTGTGTGAACTATTTGCTATATTTTATAACATTTCAATTTTACAAATTAACTATTTAATATAAATTGGGTCAAGCTATTGGCCATATTTTTGAAAACTAAATTACTGCATAATTAAGGGATGGGTCAAGTTTTTGGCACTATACCAGGGATTTAAATTGACATAAAACACGCAGAAAAATAACACACGTTAGGGGCACATCAAGTTTTTGGTGTTGTTATCAGTTAAGCTTTTGTAAGAACTTTAGGAGAATTTTAGTTGAAGTAATTAGGCTTAGACTTGGAAAAATTGTAGTGTCACAAAGACTGTTTTTGTGTGGAAAGTGTTTTTTGTATAAAAAAGTGTTGTGAAAAAATTATTTATTTAAAAAATAAGGTGTTTGTGAAAATATTTTGTTGAGTTGAATAATCTTTTGCTTTATTTGTTTAATTGTTAATGTATTGTTTGTTGTGTTGCGTATGCTAAATAAAGGAACCGCAGGACTTGTGCCATACGATCATGAGTTAGAAAAAAGAAAAATAATTAAAAAATAGAAAGGACTTGAAGAATTAGAAATCAAAAATGGAAAACATTCAAAATAACAACTTGGAAAATCATCATAAATATTTGAGGGATTATATAAATCCTACAACAGATGAAATTCACTCAAGTATACAAGCCCTTGTCGTAGAAGTTGACTCATTTGAAATAAATCTGGATATTATCCAACTGACGTAGAATAACAAGTTTGGGGGAACTCCTTCAGAAAATACCTATTTAGACTTATCAAGTTTTCTAGAACTTTGTGCTATATTTTGTTATAATGGCATGTCGGACGATGTTGTTAGACCAGGGCTTTTTTCTTTCTCACTAAGGGATAAGGCTAGAATGTGGTTATACTCATTAACACCTGGCTCTATTAAAAATTGGGATGAGTTAACTCAAAAATTCCTAGCTAAGTATTTTCCACCTTCAAGGACTACTAAACTTAGAAAATATATTATCTCATTTTGTCAGTATAAAGGGGAATCAATATACAAAGCAGAAAGATTTAAGGAACTCCTAAGAAAGTTTCTACACCATGCTCTGCCCGATTAGTTAATCATTCAAACTTTTTTACAATGGGTTAGTACAATCCCTTAGGTTTATAATTGATGATGCTGGTGGTGGATCATTAATATCAAAATCATTTAATGAAACATATGCATTAATTGAATAAATTGATACAAATGAATTTCAATGGCCCTCTACAAGGGTAAATCATAAAAATATAGCCAGTGTTCAAGATGCAGATGCGATTGCAATTCTTGCATCTCAGATTGCTACAATATCAAGGAAGCTGGACCAATTTGGAATGAACCAGCTTCAATTTACTCCAGTACGTGAGGAAAGTTCATTAGGGCATACCATTGATTCTAACTTATCATATGAGACTTTAAATATCATAAACAACTCATATTCTAACTTTTACAACCCAGGTTGGAAGAACTATCCTAATTTTAACTGGAATCACACTATTCAGGGTGGAAACCAACAAAGGGAAAATAATCATGCAAATCCTAATGGAAGTTGGAATAATTAGGGGAACACAAATTATAGACCTTCATATCCACCATACTCTAACAATGATCAACAATTTGAGGATAAGAAGATGTCTATAAAAGAAGTGGTACTACAAATGAGAAACCTAATTGCAAAGTCAAAATACTGCAATTAAAAACATAGAGAATCAACTTGGACAAATTGCAAATTCACTTAGCAATAGACCCCAAGGAACAATTCGTAGCAACGTTGAGATTAAACCTGAAGAGAACAATAATGAACAAATAGAAGCTTCCCAATTAAGAAGTGGAAGAGAGACAGAGGATGTGGTCAAAAAAGAGAATAGAGTTGTGAGAGAAACAAAGAAAAATAAAAGAGCTGAAGAACATGTTTCTAAGGATCTGAAAAAATTAATATCTCCAACTAAATTTAATTTAGAAAGACCATCACCTCCATTTCCTCAAAGACTTAGACAACATGAGTTGAATAAACAATTTTCAAAGTTCATGGACGCACTTAAGAAGTTAACGATAAATATTCCTTTCGCTAAGGCTTTGGAACAAATGTAAAATTATGCAAAATTTATGAAGGAGATATTAAAAAAAAGGAAATTTAGGGATTACAAGACAGTTACACTAAGTGAGGAGTGTAGCGCTGTATTTTCAGAAAAAGCTTCCTAAGAAACTTAAAGGTCCTCCTAGCTTAACAAATCCTTGTGTAGTTGGAGAAATATTATGTGGTAAAGCTTTATGTGATTTAGGAGCGAGCTTTAATATGATGCATCTATCTATATTTAGAAGGTTGGTTTAGCCAATATTGCTCCCACTTCTGTAACCCTTCTGTTAACTGGTCGATCTATCATTTATCCAAAAAGGGTTATAGAAGATGTGCTTGTTAAAGTGGATAAATTTATCTTTCCTATGGACTTTATTGTATTAGATATGGAGGAAGATAAAGAAAATCCCATTATTTTGGGGAGACCTTTTCTTGTTACTGGACAAGCTATGATAGATGTGCAAAAAGGAAAGTTGACTATGAATATTAAAGATCATGAAACCACTTTTGATATGTTAAAGACTATGAAGTATCCAGCTGAAAGAAAAGATAATGATTGTTTATGGATGGATGAAATTAATTATATAATTAAAGACCATTTCCAAAAAAGTTTTGAGAGTAAGTTAACAGATGAGATCGAAATGGACTTTCATGTTAAGTCTAAAATGTTGTTTAAAGAAGACTATATGTATGCTCATTAGAGGTGTGAAATGATGGACATTACCGAAAATAGCAAACTTTTAATTCCATATGTTGAAAAATCTCATGAACTTAATATGAATATTTCCCATACAATTTTAAAGTCTACCTATATAAAGAATTCATCTACACCACCAGTCTTTATATCTTCATGTTCAACTCAATCACAAGATGAGCCTGAATTGAATGATGAAATCAATAAAAGATCTTCTCTAAAAGAGTTATTCAATATCACTGAATGTCATCTTCCGTGGTATACAGACAAAATGAATGAGATTATGATGCTGGGGCAGATTATTAAAGCAATTAACAGTTACCCACAAAGATTTTACCTAGTGACCCTGAGATAAACCCTAAGCAAATGAATGATGAACAATGTAAAGTTATCAAACAAATATTTAGAAGAGAATTTGAAAATATGTTTCAAAAGAACTACAAGTTGAAAGATGAGGATAAGGAGATTGAAAGACCAATAGAAGAATTTCCTAAGGAATTAGAAAAATTTATTTCCTCAACTAAGATAAATATAGAAAGACTGCTTCCACTATTTAATCAGTACCAAGGGGAAGAATTAGAAGATAACTTGAGACACAAGGGTAACCTAGAAGAATTTGATCCAGAATCTAAATTATCTAGAGGTAATTCGATCCAAAATTTGGGAGATCATGAATTATCATATAAAGATCCATTTCTTATAAATTTTAAGGATGATATTAATATGAAAATTGAGAAACCACTAGAAGAATATTGGATCTAGAAGGAAATATGAGGAATAATGCAATGAATCGGTCTGAAAATGAAGAGCTTAAAGAAAAATTTAAATTCGAAGACTTTATAGGAATCCCTGGATCTAGAAAAGATTGAGCGATTGATCAAGGATTACTTAATTGGTAATTTGATCCAAGTGGAATCATTGTTCGGGCTAGTGAGGTTAAATAAAGTTTTTTATGGGAGGCAACCCATAGTTATCAGTGTGGTTTGATTTAGTGTGCTTGAGAGTTATGATTATTAGTATTGTATTGTGTTTTTTAGTGTAGATTGATTAGTTTGATTGATGATTGGTAGATGTTTGGATTGTTAGTGGTTTGATTTGCTTTTTGTGTGTCACGAGGGAAGTGATTTCTTAACTTCTTATTTTCGTTAGACTTATATGTTCTCCGTAGTAGTTGGATTGACAAGTCCACTACAACTCGGGTCTCACCTGGACTTGAGTTTTACAAGAGATATCTTGAATTTGAGCAGTGAAAATTCCATCTCAATTTTGTTACTTCTTTTCTTTGACCTTGTTTTCATTTTGATAGGAGTAGCTAACCTATTTGCTGTGTAACATGTAGATGATTTTACACTATCCTTATAACTATTATAGGTGCTTAATTAATGGGATATCGTGACACCTGAGGTCGGTGTTCGCGACCCAATGTATCATGAATAATCTTATCTTTGGGATTAGAATCTATAAAATTATTTATAAGTACCCAATATATCTGTGTAGTGATTCCGTTAGAAATTGGAAGTAATTTAGTGAGATGCAATGAGTTAAAGGAAGAATTGACCTCATTTATAATGTGTGTTTGTGTTTGTGTTACAATAATACATAGGACTTGAAGAACATTTTTATATTACTATGTTGATACATGTTATGCTAGTTAAACTTTTGTTATTTAATTTCATTCTGGCATGCTTATTTTTTATTTACTTTCTAATATATGTTTTATATCCTGATAAATAATTGTAGATGTTTCTGATAGATATTTATGGTAGATAAATTTTTTAATTGTTTTTACTTATATATTTTGTATTAAATGGTACACATTTTAAAAATCAAGTTTTGGGAGGAAAAAAAATAAAATTTTAAAGTAAGTATACTTCCTTTTAGTTTAATATTATTACAAGCATGTTTTAGGCTAGACTTACTTTCTCCTACAGTCATTCTATCCTGATTATGCATGTATATGAATTTGATAGGATGTTGTAGTAGTAAGTAGATTCAATTTTTCCTGCTACATTTTATGGAATTGATTGCAAAATATTTAAAAATTTAAGTTTGGGGGAAAGAAAAATTTCTTTAAAAGAATGAAACTAAATTTTATTTATCCTCAATTAGCTATATTTTAAAATTTTAATTTATCATGACCTTTGGTTTAGAGGCTAACTTTTGATTACTATATTTGTGTTTCTAAATATATAGTAGACTTAACTAAAAGTTTTCAATAATAAAAGTTGATTCTATAGTTAAGATATTTGGTACAAAAGAATAAGATTATATTTTTTTTCTATTTTAAGCAAAGGAAATTGTATTTTTGAAGTATTAAGAATCTTAAATTTCATGTAAGAATAAAAGAATGAGGCTTTATGAAAAATCTTCAATGCTAATATGAATTTATAAAGTTAAGGAATGTGAAAGTTTTTAACTTTAAGAAGAGGATAGTGAAGTTCAAAATTATAAAAGGTTGTTCAGATATAGTAATTTTCACATGAAAAATAAGAAAAAAAAAAGAGAAAGGATTAAAAATGATCCTAAAAGAAAAAAAAAAGAAAAAAAAAAGAAAAGTATGTGAGGAGAAGCTTGAGCAAATGCCTAATAAAAAATTGGCTTCACTTGAATCAACTTGAGGAAGAAGGCTTTATTACATTTTCTAAACTTGTATTTGAGTATTAGTATCCTTACTAATAAAGTTCTCATGAAGTTCTTTTTCATATGGATATTCTAAGTGACTTTAATAAGATAAATTATAATTATTCTTGAAATAAATAGAGAATCAGAAATCTTAGACTTGAAAACTAGATGTTCTTATACTTTTAGTTTCAACTTAAGTTATTAAAGATTTTTTTCTTAAGTTGTGCTATTATATTTAGTAGACCAAATTATAAAAATTTAGAAGTTAAACTTTGTATCATAAGTCATATTTTTATGTAGTAAATGTGTTACTTGAGGACAAGTAACAGTTAAGTTTGGGGGATTTTGATACGCCTTAAAAAAACTACTTTTTCATATATATTTTATGCTCAATTTTAATGATTTTAATGATATTACACTTTAAAGGAAGTTATTTTGCATATTTTTTTGTTTCAAGGATAAAAAATGGAGTTTTGGAAAAAAGAAAGAAAAACGGTGCAATTTGGAGCAAAAACGAGCAAAAAAGAAAATTCTGTCATGACACATTTCGATATGTCTTTCTATGCTTAATCTCTTTTACACTTCTCACATATTTTTGAATAAAATTATAATCTAAAAGAAGGTTGTTTTTATGTATATTTTGTAGGTCTATCTGATCGGAACGCAACGCAGCTGAAACAGGGCTAAACAGAGCTAAAATGGAGCCAAATGAAGCAAAATAGTGGAGTTGCGCAAGGTGGGCGCCGACGACGCCAGAACCGGCGCCGACAGCGTCAGAGTGCAGAAAGCAACACCAAAATGGGGCCGATAGCGCTCAAAACGGCGTCAACAGCGCCCGAGATGGTTTGGGTGCGATCCTGAGCGAATTTCTAGAAGATTCAATTTATTTGGATGCTTTTTGGAAGGTTGCTTGAGACATCTGTTGGAAAATTCGTCTTTACACTTTAATAGAGTGTTTTTATGTCAGAAAAAGTGGTGTGTGAGTGAACAAATATGGAGAATGTTTAGAGATCTTAGAATATGAGTATAAATGTAGATTTTTACCTTTTTGGAGAGATTGGTGAGGGGATTTTGAGAGAATCTGTAAGGGATGTTCTAGCATATCATAGATCAGCGGGAGACTTTGTTGGAGAGATTTTCATTTTTCTTTCAAGGGGAAGAAACTAAGTATTGTGTTCTTCATTATTTTATGATTTTGTAAACACTTATCTAGTGGATTTGCTTTGGTTTAATGAAGTTTTTCATTGTGTTTTTTTCATGCTTTGTGATGTGTTTCTCTTATTATTTCCTCTTTTTTGGAAATAGTGACATGAGAAGATTATGTGTTATTTTCCTTTTATGTTTCTTTTGCAATGAGTAGGATTCATGTTTAGGATATTGAGAGGCATGCTAGAAGAAGTTTTAATTATAAATTGTGATGGTTTTTCAACTCCGCTCTTAATTTACTTTTCAATCTGGACCAATTGAATTGTTAAAATATGTTGTGAAACATATGATCCGAGAAATGAAGTTTTCAATCTGGTCAATTGAATTGTTAAAATATGTTGTGAAACATATGATCCGGGAAATGGAGTATGGTTTTTAATCTGACCAATTGATTTGTTAAAATATGTTGTGAAACATATGATCCGGGAAATGGAGTATGAGGTTTAACAACAAAGTGAGAATCACATTTAAGTTCATGAAGGAGTATTTCGTTCATGGGATTAAGTGTAAATAAATAATAAAATATACTTTGTTGAATGTAGAATTGGAGATTTCTAGGGTGACAGACTAAAAATACCCAATTCGACCTTAGTGTTTAAAAACTAAAGCGAGTGTTAGACTTTAGGGGAAGGGAAGTGGGAGCACTGGAGTGAGAGCCAGTATCCTCCCAGCCTAACCACGAATTTAGGGACTAAACCAAAGATTAGCCAATGATTTTCTATAACTTTGAATCAGGGTAGAGAATTAAAATTGCTCCTATTTGGCACATACAATATTTAATGTATCTCATTCCTTTACATTATCCATTTTGCTACATAGGAATAGTAGTTTTTAATATCTTAAAACTCTTCAAATCAACTCATCCAAAAAGGGTTATCTTTAGAATTAATATTTACATTTAAGAATAGTTACTATCCTTACATTTAACAATCACATTTAGGAGTGGTTGCTAGATAAAATACCATTTTAATGGACATTCCAAACTAAGGACTAATGGTAGTAGACCAGAATTTGACTAAGGACATCTTTCCTCACTTCCTCGTGGGATCGATATTCGGGACTTAATCAAGAAAGTTCTATATTACTTGAAGTGATACATGCACTTGCGTAGAACCCATAGCGTGAACTATTTGATATATTTTATAACATTCAATTTTGTAAATTAAATATAAATTGGATCAAGTTATTGGTCATATTTTTTAAAACTAAATTACTGCGTAATTTCGGGACGGGTCAAGTTTTTGGCACTGTACCAAAGATTTAAATTGACATAAAACACGCAGAATAACAACACATGCTAGGGGCGCATCATGACCCTCAGGAGTTCGACAATTTAGCCAGCCACCTTCTCCATAATTTGAGTTCTCATCTCCGACATTCCTCTTTACATGTGTTCCTCAATGTCAACTCTTGGAGGATCCACGTTGGCTACTACTCTTTGGTCACATATTTCTATCTGTGATCGTTGTGCTCCTGTGTTTGTCGACATCATGGTTTCGCCCTCACTGCACCTTTTAGGATATTGAATCTAAATCTGTCCAGGAGGTGGGAGAGAGAGAGAGAGAGGGAGAGCAATAACACAGTAACGAACAATAAATTTGCATAACCTTTATTCATAACATAAAGTCCCTATTTATAAAATTGTTCAAGATATAATTACTTGTTGTACCCTTAAAGTACGTAATTTTGACAGGTTATTTCAGTATATACATAAATATGGCCCGTGGGGCCCGTGGATATGGTCGAGCTACGATTAGGCTCAACGTTCATCTAATCAGGCGTCCATAGAACCAAGCGGTCATTTAGTCGGGCAGCCATTTAGCCAGGTAGCCACCCCCTATCTGTCTGTGGTGTACCATCTTCCCGGTGTGTGAGATTGGTTGGCTCAGCATGCGATCCTAGGTGATCTTTGATATGTCTTCCCATCCACGAGCTGTCTTTACGATTCTTGCTATACATTTGTTTGATGTACAATGTAAATGCCCCTAAAATCTAACCACTAAAAATAAAAGTAGAGACAAAAAAACTGTGCAAGATATAGTTATAAACAAAATTTGAATTGTATTTTATTAAAAAAGAAACTTAACAAAATCAAGATAAGTCCAGCACATGTTCGTGACTACATTTTATAAAAGCAAACGCCAACGCTTTAACAATGCTATCGATATACGTTTTACTTTGAAGTTAACAAATAAAACAAAAGCTAATGTTTACTAAGAGATGCCATTTGTCTCTTATTAGTTGTTAGTTGCATTAATATTATCATTTATTTCTTGTTTGGTTCCACAATAATTAAAAGTTTGTTCCTTACTAAAATATAAAAATGATGGCCATGGGATGAGAAGATGGGGAGAAACTTTATATTAGATGACAAGAAAAAGCTTAAAACTTGAGAGAATATAATATAGTATAAATATCTTCTTAGAGAAATTCTAATTATTTAGACAGAAAGTTTAATTTTGGGGCAATTACATACAGACCACCCAAAACATAAATTAGAAATTAAAGCATTTCACATGAAATTAAAGTTCGCAAACAGGAGTTCGTGCGCAGTTACCGCGAACATGAGCGTTTGCAAACAGAGGAGTTTGGTGGTGTTCGACCAACGGAGTTTGCAAGTTCGTCGCAGGAGGAGTTGCGACAGGTGGAGTTCGGTAGGGTGCTGGCGAGCGAGCAGGTACGATTACTCTCCAAACAGTTTAAAGTTATCTTTTCTTCTTCTTGGTGTGACTCTCGGTCTAGAGAGAGAGAAGNCGTCTTCGGGAAGACGTCATCGCCGATGAGCTTTGCTTCCGCGAGGCTTCCTTCGATGAATCCCCCCATTTCTCACCTCCCTCTTAACTCGTTCTGCGAGCTGAACGAATATTTAAGGGAACAACGCAATGTCCTGCTGCAACTAGATTATTTATTAATGACATATTTTGTTTTGACGCATGATTCATTGATAATTGAATATTTGACACAAAACTATCTATTTAACCGGCCAAAATTTAAAAAAAAAAATTGTGGGCCCACCTCCTATCTTGCATCTCACAATGGCTAGAGGGTCTGTGCTTTCTAGTGATTAGTATCTGCGCCTCTCTTTCTATTGTGTGTCGTCCTACTCGTCTTTGAAATGTGAAATTCAGTGTTTGGGAGCTCGCTTATTAGAATCGTTTTGTGGATGTCCGTCTGCGGGGAAATCCAAAACTGCAGGGGGCGAGTGCGTTCCGCGGCTCAAAAAATCATCATTACCCTTCTTCAATAGCTGAAATTCCTCCCTCAATTCCTGTAAGTACTCCTCTTTCTCTCCTCATAACATGTGTCTTTAGGGCGGAAAACCTAGTTGCGAGCAGTTGATGTGTAGAAAAGTATGATTAATTTTCTATATGCACTGCACGTTTTTATGGTTGAAATTATACTTTAAAGAAAGATATTTTTTTTCTTACAAGTATAACAGGTAGTAGAAGTGGAACAAAATGGGAGAGAAATGGAGCAAAGTGGAGGTGATGTGGAGCAAAAGGTGACTCAAGTGACCGACACCTAGGCGCTAACCATTGGGCACCTAAGCGCTCCTATTAAGCGCCTTAGTGCAACCTTCTTAGGCGCCTAAGCGCCAATGTTCAATCATGCAGACAGAGAGGTCGGCACCTTGACGCCAGCAACTGGTGAGCAGTTTTCAGCAATTTTCCCCACTACATTAGGAGTTATTTGGCAGATGTAACAGAGGTTTTAAGAGAGCTTTTGCAAAGTTTTTTCATACTTGACGAGGATAGTAAGGAAGGGTTTGTTGTAGGGAAGATTGAGGTAACTGTACTTAGATATTTTGGTGAGATTTGTGAGTTGTATTGGAGGGAAGACATTCAACATTGCAGTGAGGATTGGGAGATCATTTGGGGAGGCATTTCCAGCACTTTGTAAAGGAAAAAAAAGTTAAGTATTTTGTACTCTTTTGCATTGTATTTTTTGTAATCACAATTATGGTGGATTTGCTTTTTTTCAAAGATATTTTGTGGAGTTTTCTCCATTCTTTGTGAGTAGTCTTTTTACTTTTCTCTTGTGATGATTAAGGGAATGGTAGGAATGAAAGAACTGTGTTTATCGGAGTGTCAATCCTCGGTAGTGGGTAGAAACTTAAGTTGATCAAGTCAACACACTTCTTCTACTTCCCATCGACCTTCTGGACCATGACCATCCTTAAGATCTAGGTGGGGTACTAAACATTTCAGATGTATTTTTCCTCCTGCAACTTCAACACCTCTTCGCTGATAGGCCTAGCCAACACGGTGACTAAGTTCTTTGCCTTCTACTTGATCGATCGAGCTGTGGAGCTCATTTTCAATCTTTGGTAGGCAATATTTGTTGGTATCCCAAGCATCTCTGCCACGGACAGGCGAAGACATTGTAGTGGTCTTGAAGCGTTCAAATTAGAAGCTCCAGGTGTCCTTCATCGACGTTTTCACCTATTAGGAATGATTTACCATATTTGTCTTCACTAACTAGGATCTCATCGTTGGCTCACTGATCTCGAGGCTGCCCTCCTTTCTGTTATGCAAGTCAAGTGGTTCATGCTCCACGCTCCCGACCACCCAGAGGTAGCATACTCGAGATTGCTTCAAATCACCTATGATAGTGATTATTTTGTCATCTCCTTGGAACTTGACGTGGTAAGTGGACATCACGGCTCTAAAGCGGTTTAACATCGGGGGGACAAAAATGGTTTTGTAAATTGAGTGAAATCTTCTGTCTTCGTGAACTGCTTCTCTCTTTCGCCTCAGGTGACCCCTGATCCCGAAACTGCTTATATGCAACAGTATAATAATAATTTTGATTATATTTTTCACTTATATTTTATTATTTCGTAACAAAACCAAAAACTTGATCCTGAAGAAAAATAAGAATTTAACTTTTAATTTATATATATTGGTATACTCGGCAAATATACGTATCGTTATCAAGTAATATAGAACTTTTTGATTAAGACCTGAATATTGAACCCACAGGGAAGATATGCAATATGCACTTTTTGGAAAACTTTCTATTCTTAAAAAGATAATTATTTAAACTAAAGACATTTTTGTAGTAAAAAAAGTTTAAATATTTTTGGTAATTTTAATATTTTGACAAAAATAGAACAAACTTAAAAAGATAACTTGCATTTTTATAGAAGAAAAGCACTAAATATGAAAATATATTTCTCCTTATCATGAATCAGTAATAAGTATAAGAATTTTGTTGTGGAAGTATGCATATTGTGTTGTGCCAAATAGGAGCAACAATATTCTTTACCCTTACTAGAGATGTTATAAAGAACATTCGCTAATTTAAAGTTTGAACAGTTCTGAAGATCGGCTAGGCAGGAAAGATACCAGCTCTCACACTAAAGTTCCCTCAATTCCCTCCACCTGAGGGCCAACATCTCGTGATCAATTTTCACCTTTTTACCTGTATCTGAAAGAAAAACACAAAAATACATTTCATTAAAGCACAATACCTCAAAAATAGGTATAAAAATGTATCTAAAAATATTATATATTTTAAGCGTATCAAAATCCCTCAAACTTAAAATGTTACTTGTCCTCAAGTGACACTTCAATCTTTAAAAACTAAATATGTATGATATGTATATGAGCTTCTTTAGGAGTTACTAAAATTTAGATTTAGAAATATAGTAGTCCAATTTAGAAAAAATATTCAGTAAATGAGACCAACGTAAAGTTCATAAATTTTTAATATTAAGAAAGATGAAAATATGAGTTCTTATCTAATTCAGAAATATTGTAAGTCTTCCAAATTTAGAATTTAGTTCTTTTATTATCTCCACTTAAAAATTTTTGTTAAGAATAATTTTACTTACTATATTATATCTATAAGCTTAAGATTTTCTCAAGTCTTATACTTTAAAAAGATCAAATGTACAACCAATTTTTTTATTAAGCACTAATCCTCAAGCTTCTCCTCCTTCACTTTTTTTTTTCTTCTTCTTCTTCTTCTTTTTTCTTTTTCTTTTTCTTTCCTTTTTCTTTTTCAGCTTTTTCTTTTTTTTTTAGGCAAGGATTACTATATTTGGATAGGATTACTACTTTTCTTTTCCTAAAACAAAGTCTTGATACAGAACTTTTACTTATAAATATATTAGTAGCTTTAAAAATTATTTTTAATAAAAGAAATTTAAGTATTAAAAATAAAAGTTCAAAATTTCTAAAATTTTCAAAAATAGAATGTTTCTTACTAAAGATAGTTACTTATATTAATCATTTTCTACACTAAAAACTTTTAACTTAAAGTTTTTCTTCATTATTCAAAATTTCAACTAAATTCTCTGACTCGTTTCTAAAATCAAATTTTTACTTCCCTAATGTAACTTCATATACATGATCAATTTTTTTTTTCAAATCAAATTCACTTGTAGTTCATTTGAGAACAAATAAAATTAAAGTTTTAAAATATTTTTCATCCCCCCCAACTTAAATTTTTAACTAATTAAATAGTTTAGCATCAAGTATATATAAATAGGAATGAAAATTAAAATAACTGCTAACATGAATTTTTATACCTTAATGATACATGTATAAAACTAAAAACAAAAGTAAAATTAATTTTGATCAAATTTTATAATACTTTCATTTCAATTCAACATGTAGAGATTCAATAGACTTCTAAGTAGTGGGTATAAACATAAAAACAAACTAACACACTAACTTGACTTCAAAATCTCAACATAAAACAAACTTACAAACATGATAAAAGAAAAATACAAGGTAGCAGTTTCTGAAATTTAATATTTAAGACCTAAGTTAGTAAGGTTTTCATCTTTTCAAAAGACAAAATTAAATTAAGTTCTTAAATAATTAAATCACAAAACTCACAACAGTTACAACCCTAGAATTTTAAAACAAACTACTAACTAACACAAACATCACAATAGCAATAAAATACAAAAGTCCAAAACACAATACATAGTACATATCATCACAAAGATGCGAATGCAGCAGTGCCACACCACATAGTCCACAACATAAAAATAAACAACACATCACAAATCTCAAGTCCAAAACACATAGTCTAACACATATTTCAAACATAAAAATCTCTCAATTCTACTCCTCATCTTCTGAATCACTGCTATACCAGTTTTCTGTAAGCTCATAATTAGGATATCGAGGATATGGAGGAAATTGCACTCCTGGGTCACCCCTAATTAGGTTCTCCCGAGATGAGTGGAATTTCTCTTCATAATCACTCTTTCTCCTACTATACCTATCAGTATGTGACCAAAGAAAAACATATTGAGATTTTCATACCTATTCACACTAATATTGATGTTATTGCACTTTAAAGAAGGATATTTTTTATGTTTTGTTGCAGGTATGTTGAATTATGGTTATTGGAGCAAAAAGATGCAAAAATGACCAAAATATGAAGATTTGAACTAGGGCACCGATGGTGAGGCCAACGACGCCGACGATGGGTTTTTCTCGAGAGTTCAGAATCAAATATTCTAGAAGGCCGCCGACGGCACCATCGAGGCTGCCAACACCGAGAACGGTGGTTCTCTTAACAGGTGCATTGAATGTGGACAATTTTTGAAGGGATGCTTAGGCAACTCTTGGAAAGCTCTTCTACAACTTTAAGAGAAACATTTGGGCCAAAAAAAGAGAAGCCCCGTGGTGGTGTCCGCTGAGTTTTTGTTGTTTTTAGAGTGTAGAGAGTTTAATTTAGGGTTAGTATTGTGAGGAATTCTTCAAGAGATTGTAAGAGTGGAAGGAAAGTGAGAGATTTCTTCCTCCTTGCCGCTTTGAAGAAGAATTTTGTGTGTTGTAAAGAAAGAAAGAGATTCAGAGGAACTTCGAGGAGTTTGCTTGTGGAGGAATTAGAGATAAGTAGTATTTACTTATTGAAGTTTGTATGACTTTGCTTTTATATATAAGTTCTAAGTTTGTTGTATGTTCTCTATGAGTTCTGAGTAGTTTTCTTTGTCTTTCTCCTTGTCTTAAGATTTTGTGAAATGGTGATTTGAATTGGTTAAGCCATGAGAAAGTTAAAGAAGTTGTGATGATCTTTTCACTTCGATCTTAATTTACTTTCAATCCGGTCAATTGATTTGTTAAAATATGTTGAGTTTTACAATTAAAGTGAAATTACATCCAAGATTTAGAGAGGTCAAAGTCCTTGAAAGTTGGGTGTAAATAAATAGGGAATTAAAATTATCGGGCGTAGAATTGGAGATTTTAGAGTGACAGACTAAAATCCTCAATTCGGTCATCAGGGCATAGAATTGGAGATTTTAGAGTGACAGACTAAAATCCTCAATTCGGTCCTATCGGTTGGGTCAATTTAGTCCTATCGTTTCTGTTGAAGTGTAGATGTTAGCCCTCAAGCAAGGGGAACGTGGGAGCTCTGAAGTGAGAGCCGGTAGACGTAGAATTGGAGATTTTAGAGTGACAGACTAAAATCCCCAATTCGGTCCTATCGTTTGGGTACTGAAGTGTAGATGTTAGCCCTCAGGCGAGGGGAACGTGGGAGCTCCAAAGTGAGAGCCAGTATCCTCCTAGCCTAGCCGCAGATTCAGTAACCAAGTATTGGATTAGACAATGTTCTTTATGCCTGGACCAAAGGGTAAAGAATATGTATGCTCTTATTTGACACAATACAATTTGAACTNTGACCAAAGAAAAACATATTGAGATTTTCATACCTATTCACACTAATATTGATGTTATTGCACTTTAAAGAAGGATATTTTTTATGTTTTGTTGCAGGTATGTTGAATTATGGTTATTGGAGCAAAAAGATGCAAAAATGACCAAAANCTGCATTACTTTAGCGATACATATACTTGCGTTGGTAAGTGTGACTTTGTAATTATTGAATATTTTATACACATTTTTATCAAATCTATAACCGTTGTCAAGTTTTTGGCACTGTTGCCAGGGACTTAAATCTTCTAGCAACAGTATCAAATTTTTATATTTTTAAGCATATATAAAGTCGTTGTCAGTATGCTCTGCAAAATGCTCTAAATTTTGAACTTTATCAGCGATAAAATTAATATGAAACATTATCCTCTACAATAATTGATCTTGGGTCTCAGTAGACTCACCCCCAGATGTAGAAGCACGTGAGGTAAATGGTCTAGACGTAGAAGTAGCAGAAGTAGAAGCAGTAGACTTCTCCATTCCATAACTCCTATAAAATCCTCCTCTCCAGCCAAAAATAGAATGCTCAGAATAAGTCTTCACATTCACCTTAGTGATGGGCTTTAGAGGTAACAACACTTCCTCCCAGCTATCATATTTAACTCCAGCCTGCTCACACAAAGAAAAGATCAAGGAAGCAAATCCCAGACCTGCAGTAGTAACGGTAGTAGCAGAACTGATGATAGTTTGATAAATCAAAGCTCCTATGTTGATGAGCTTTATTTCTGGATACAATAATTTAACATCGCTCTCTCTCTATTTACTTCACTGAGATGATTTGTTGGTAGAAGACGAGCAGAAATAAAATAGTGTTAGGCCTTTGAACGTGCACATAACTTTGAAGTTGGGAAATTGACTCTCTTCTCATTAGTGATCTTCTAAAGTTCTCTTCCAACAGTCAAGTAAGAATTAATCTCGTTTAACTCCACTTCAGTCGGACTATAATTTGCATAAAAAAATAAGGTACCAGGTGGCAGAGGATAAAACAAGTTGATTACCTCCGGTGAATAAGGTACCAACTTTTCTCGAACCATGGCTCTATTGTCTTCAGCCTCAGGGAGGTTTGCCTACAATTCCCTAACAACAGAAATAACTGCCACAACAGAGAAACAGTAGAATCATTCCCACTGTCAGCAAATGATCAAATCCTCTACGTCTCCACCTGGATTCCTAAAACACCGCTCGGGAATCAGTTTCTGTGATTGCAACGCATCACTGTATCGATCCTGAGCCTTAAAATTAACAAATTTACTCAAATTGAAAGGGTTCTTTCCTTTGCTCCTTTTCATTCTTGGTGTCATTCTACAAATTTTATAAATTTCAAAAATAACTTCAAAATTCAAGTCTAAATAACTAAACTAAACTTCCAAAATATAAACTACACTTCCCATGCAATTTTCATAGATTTTTTCTCTCTTTTTTCTCCATGAATAGTGAATTTTTGAATTTCTCCAAATGTGCTCAAAATACATAGTGAATATCCAAAACATTTTCATAAAAGTAAAGATCTTACCTCAAGGAACTTGGATCTAGCAAATTTCCCCTAATTCCACCAAGAAATCTTCACTTTAGAAGTGCCCTAGCCCTTAAAAATTGCAAACTTGAGAGGTTGTAGGTGACAGTGGCGTTAAAAATGGTGATTTTCGGGCTGAAATTTTACTTTTAACCATTCACAAACAGGTTTTCGTGAACCGGTGCTTAAGCGCTGGTAGATGGTGCTTAGGCGCCTGCCTCTCTAGTTAGCTCACGCTTAAGCGCGATATATGGCGCTTAGGCGCCAGTGCATGATTTTCAAAATTTTCAAATTAAAGTAAAATACATTATTTGCCTAAGTAAACCACCCCTAAATGGTCTCATAGCACTTAAATGACTATTTTCAACTTCATATAACTCTCCTCTCTCTCAAAATTATCCATAATAACTATTTCAATTCGAGGATAAAAATAACACAAATTTTCACACAAATAAACTTATATTAATTCACAAACAAGTACAAATACCTTTAATCACTTAATTCTCACTCTAAATAGTCTTGGATGAGACAATTTTCCTAAATACAAATACATAACAATCATTTCACAATTAAACACATATAAGAAGTCATAATACTAAAAACTAAGACATAAACACTAAACCACTTGAAAACAACAACTGCTAACACACAAATTCTAAGACTAAACTTAATTTCATTCTTCATTTGAAGGAACAAACTCCTGTCTTTCATTAGTTTCTCCAGGAATATAGAGTTGATAAAACAAACGGTGGTAACAAGCTCTATTACTATCTTCTTCAATCCACTTCTGCTTTATGAACATCACCTTATCCGCTTCCTCTATATAACTTGTGTGGCCAAATTGCATCTTCAATTTCCATCCAATATGCTCTAGATGTGCATGCAACTCAAGTACCTTAGTCTTTAACAATGTCATAAGATTCTCAATTTGGTTGATCTTCTCTGATATCCCTTCAATACTAACAGCTAAGAAACTATTTTACATCTTCTGTGCACTTTGACTAATGAACCTCTTCCTTATGGTTTTTTTCTTCTTCTTCAAATCCATCTCCCATGAAGACATTTTCTTTAAATCTCACTTTCTCTTAGACTTTTAGGGCTATAAATGATCTGGGGTGAAATTCCTTAACGAAACACTTCTATTTATAGGCCTAAATCCTTCCAATAACTCCTAGACACGTTTAGAAACTGCCTTGGCACATTTTTAAAAACTAATTGGCGGTTAAACCTTCTAAAATATTAATTTTGCACATGTGTTCAAACTGCCACGCTTAAGCGTCGGATCGCTTAAGAGCCAGTGCACATTTTTGCACTAGTCAACTTAACATCCAAATTCTCATTCTAACATGTCTTGGCACTAAATAAAGTCTTAAAATATTTACTAACACATAATAGTTTCAAAAATACTACCCCAATTTTCTTAATCACATAAAAAACAACAATCAAAATAAAAACATTCTGATAACTATGGGCTGCCTCCCACAAAGCGCTTGGTTTTACGTCGTCAGCCCAATGTAACCAGTGCATATTCTGGTTGACCCAACATCATTTCATCATTAAATTTATGTTGATCCCCTATAAAATAAGGTTTCGGTCTATGTTCATTAACTTTAAATATTTTCTCAGACTTAGGATTCTTAATATTCATAGCTCCATAAGGATAAACTTTTATCACAACAAATGGGCCCATCCACCAGGACTTAAGTTTGCCTAGAAATAATCTTAACCTTGCATTATATAACAAAACTTGTTGCTCTGGCTGAAAATTTTTAGTAAGAATCCTTTGATCATGTCACACCTTCATCTTTTCTTTAAAAATCTTGACACTCTCATAAGATTCATTCCTTATCTCTTCAAGCTCATTTAATTGCAATGATCTTTTTTCACCAGCATCTTTCAAATAATAATTGAACTCTTTAATCGCCCAATATGCTTTATGCTCAAGTTCAACTGGTAAGTGACAAGCCTTCTCAAATATTAGACTATATGGGGACATTCCTATAGGAGTTTTGTATGCAGTCCTATAAGGCCACAAAGCATAGTCAAGTTTGGCTGACCAATCCATTTTTGTTGGATTCAAATATTTTTTCATAATTTTTTTTAATTTTCCAATTGGATAATTCAGTCAAACCACTTATCTGAGGATGATAAACAGTAGCAATCCTATGATTTATATGATATTTCTTTATAACTTTTCCTTTATGGCATTTCTGAAATGACTTCTCCCATTAGTAATGATAACTCTCGGTATCCTAAATCTATAAAATATGTTCGTTTTTAAAAATTTTGCAACACTTTTAGCATCACATCGAGGTAAACGAATAGCATATATCCATTTGGATACATAGTCTACTGTTAAAATAGTATATAAATTTTTGAAAGATTGTATAAATGGTCCCATGAAATCTAATCCCCAAATCAAATATTTCAACTTCTAGCATAAAATTGAGGGGCATCTCATTTCTTTTAGAAATATTGCCTACTCATTGACATCTATCATAAGTTTTGATATAAGCATTAACATCTTTAAAAATTGTAGGCCAATAGAAACAAGATTATAAAATTTTGTATGTTGTTTTATCAAAACCAAAATGTCCTCCAAAATCAGAATTATGACATTTTTGGATAATTTCATAAGTTTCCTCTAATGGTACACATCTTCGAATAATTAGATCCTTTCATTGTTTATATAAAAATAGGTCATTCCAAAAATAAGTCTTAGCTTCAGAAATAAATTTCTTCTTTTGTTGGTATGTCATTCCGTTGGGTATAATATCGCTAACAATAAATTTTACAATGTCAGCATACCACGGAACACGCCACTCATTAATAGTGAACATTTTTTCATCTGGAAAATGTTCATTAATTTCTTTTTCAAAATAGAGTGGTTTTTCTAACTCAAGTCTGAAAAAATGATCATCAATTTGATTTTCAGTCCTCTTTCAATCTACTATTTCAAAATTAAATTTTTGCAAAAAAAGAATCCATCTTATAAGTCTAGGTTTAGCATCCTTTTTTTCATTAAGTACTTAATAGCAGAATGATCTGTATGAACTACACAATGAGTTCCAATTAAATATGATATAAATTTATCAAAAGCATATACTATTGCTAGTAACTCTTTTTTAGTTGTTGTATAATTGATTTGAATTTCATTAAGAGTTTTACTTGCATATTAACTTACTTTAAAAATTTATCATATTTTTGTCCTAAAACAGCTCCTATAGCATAATTACTAGCATCACACATTAATTCAAAAGGTTTTCCCTAGTTTGGTGAAACTATAATTTCTGCAGTGCTTAATTTTCATTTAATAAATTAAAAGGTTTTAGGCATTCTTCATCAAAATTGAAAATTTCATCTTTCTCCAATAAATGACATAAAGGCTTAGCAATCTTTCAAAAGTTTTTAATATATCACCTGTAGAATCCAACATGTCCTAAAAAACTCCTAATTTTCCTTACATTTGTTGGATAAGTTAAATTAGTGATAACTTAAATTTTAGCAGGATCTACTTCCATACCAGTTTCTGATATTTGATGACCCAATACAATTCCTTCTGCTACCATAAATTGGTATATTTCCCAATTAAGGACTAAATTTGTTTCTTCACAGCGCTTAAGAACTTTAGATAAATATTCTAAACATGAGTCAAATGAAGTTCCAAACACTGAAAAATCATCTATGAATACTTCAATCCCTTTTTCAATTAAATCACAAAAAATTGCACTCATACTTCTTTGAAATGTGGTAGGGGCATTACATAAACCAAAGGACATCCTTCTAAAAGCTAAAGTACCATAAGGACTGGTAAAAGTTGTTTTCTCTTGATCTTCAAGAGATATTTGTATTTAGTGATAACCAGTATATCCATCCAGAAAACAAAATTATTTATGCCCAGCTAGTCTATCCAGCATTTGATTTAGAAAGGGTAATGGAAAATAATCTTTCTTAGTGGCAAAATTTAATTTTCTATAGTCAATGCATATTTGCCACCCTGTAACTTGTCTAGTAGGTTTTAATTCATATGTTCATTCACAATTATAGTAACTCTTCCTTTCTTAGGAACGCAGTTAATTGAACTAACCCATGCACTATCTGAAATAGGGTAGATAATTCCAGCATCTAACCACTTTATATTCTTTCTTTACAGATTCTTTCATAGTAGGATTCAGTATCCTTTGAGGATCAACCCTGGGTTTGTAGTTCTCTTCCATATGAATTATACGGACTGATTCTTTTAATATCAACAATTGTTCATCCAAAGGCTTTCTTAAAATTTTTGAAATTTTCATCTACATTTCTTCTTCTTCCATCGTTAATTTTGAGGAAATTATAACTGCTAAAGTAGAGGAATCTCCTAAAAAGGCATATTTTAAATGTTCAGGAAGTAATTTCAACTCAAATTCTAAAGGTTTTTCAATTGATGGACAAAATGATTTATCTTTGTATATCGTGTCCAAAATTTCAAAACTTTCTCGAACATAGTTTGAATCTTCCTTAAAAAGTTCTTCACATTGATCTAATTCCTCTTCTTGCTCGTGTTTCAAATCTTTTTCTTCAGATTTTTCTTCATAAGCTGTCTTGAAATGAAATTCACTTAGATATCTTATAACATTCATCCTATAACATTCATCATCTTTACCTTTTGCAGGATATTTCATTGATCTTGAAATATTGAAAATAACAGTTTGATCATTGACACGCATTGTTAATTATCCTTTCTGCACATCTATCATTGCTCTTCCTGTAGCTAGGAAAGGTCTCCCCAAAATAATAGGTATCTTTTTATCTTCCTCCATATCTAACACAATGAAATCAATAGGAAAGATAAATTGAACCACTTTCACTAGGACATCTTCTATAACTCCTTTAGGGTATGTTATCGAATGATCTGCTAACTGCAGAGTTATAGTAGTTGGGGTTATTTCTCCTAATCTCAATCTTTTGAATATTGATAATGACATAAGGTTAATGCTTGCACCTAAATCACATAAAGCTTTCCCATAAAATTTGTATCCTATTGCACATGAAATTATAAAGCTACCTGGATTTTTAAGCTTTTTAGGAAGTTTTTTCTGAATTATACCACTACACTCCTCACTAAGTGCAACAGTCTCATTATCTTCAAACTTCATTTTTCTTTTGAGAATATCTTTCATAAACTTTACATAGCTTGGCATTTGTTCTAAGGCTTCAGCAAATGGTGATCGTAAGCTTCTTAAATTTTTTCAAAAATTTTGAAAATTGCTTATCCAACTTCTGTTGATGAAGTCTCTGAGGAAATGGAGGTGGGTGGTTTGTTCCAAATCAATTTTTAGCGGAGAAATAGGTCTCTCAGAATCTTTTGGAGCGTCCTCTTTTGATTCTTCAATTTCTTCTCACTCTACTACAATTTCTTTTTGAACCCTACCTTCCAACTCTCTTTCGCTTCTAAGTTGAACGGTTTTTACTTGCTCTTTATTTTGGTCTTTTGGATTTGATTCAGTATTACTAGGAAGTGTTCCTTGGGATCTATTACTTAATGAATTTGTTATTTGCTCAAGTTTATTCTCAATATTTCTAATTGTAGCTCCTTGACTTTGTAATTGATTTCCCATTTGTAACACCACTTCTTCTATAGACAACTTCTTCTCCCTAAATTGTGTATTACCGTTGAAACCTGGAGAATAAGTAGATCTATAATTATTATTCCCTTGATTGTTACAGTTTTCCAATGGGTTTACTTGGTTGTTCCCACATTCTGTTATTACCACCAAAATTGTTATTCCAGTTAAAGTTGGGATTTTTCTTCCAACCTGGGTTATAATAATTTGAATATGGGTTATTCTGCTTGTTATTTATGGCATTTAAAGTCTTAATGATGCTTGAGAATCTACCATTTTGCCTAATAAATTATCTTCAATCATGGAAATTGGTTGAGAAAAATTCATTCCAAATTGGTCCAACTTCCTTAAAATTACAGCAACTTGATTTGCTAACATAGTAAATGCATCAGATTCATGAATATTGGCTACTTTCTTACAAATTGGTCTAACTTCCTTGAAATTGCAGCAACTTGATTTGCTAACATGGTAAATGCATCAGTTTCATGAATATTGGCTACTTTCTTAGGGCTTCACCCTCTCAGAAGACCATTGAAAATTATTGGTAGTCATTTCTTCAATTAAAGCATAGGCGTCATGAAATGGTTTTGCGAACCACCAAAAAAGGCATCGATAATTGATCTAAGAGATCTAAATAATCCATTATAAAAAGCTTAAATTATTAACCAATCTGGTATAGCATGGTGTGGACACTTTCTTAAAAGTTCTTTAAATCATTCCCATGCTTCATAAATAGATTCCCCTTCAAACTAATTAAAAGATGTATATCAGTTCTAAGCTTAGCTATTTTTTATGGTGGAAAATATTTAACAAGGAATTTTTGTGCTAAATCACCCCAAGTTCTGATAGATCCAAGTGCTAACGAATTCAACCACATCTTAGCTTTATCCCTCAGTGAGAAAGGAAATAACCTAAGCCTTATGGCATCATCTGATACACCATCATATTTAAATGTAGCACACAATTCTAGAAAATTGGCAAGATGTAAATTTGAATCTTCAGTTGGTGATTCCCCAAACTGATTATTTGATACTATTTGAATAATAACAGGTTTAAGCTCAAATGAATTAGCCACTACAGTAGGTTTTTCAATACTACAATGAAGTTCATCTACAATAGGCTGACATAATCTCTTAAAGGTCTAAACTCTTGATGAATTTCAATATTTTGATCATTTTGGTTTGTCATTTCTGTAATTTTTTAGATTTTTCTGATTTTTCTAACAGTTCTTTCTAATTCAGAATTGTAGGGCACTAGTGCTTTAGAACTTGAACTACATTTACACTAGCATAAAATAAAATAAAACTAAACACACACCAAATAAAATATAATAATTTAAAGTTTAAATAAGACTTTCTAAAAATAGAAATTTGCTTTTAAATCAATAGATTCTTTACAATTTTCACTTCTACTTCCCCGGCAACGGCGCCAAAAATTTAATCCCAAAAATGCTTATATGCAGCAGTATAACAATAATTCTCATTATATTTTTTACTTATATTTCCTTATTTCGCAACAAAACCAAAAACTTGATCCTGAAGAAAAATAAGAATTTAACTTTTAATTTATATATAGTGGTATACTCGGCAAGTATACGTATCGTTACCAAGTAATGTAGGACTTTTTGATTAAGACTTGAATATTAAACCCACAGGGAAGATATGCAATATGCACTTTTTGGAAAACTTTCTATTTTTAAAAAGATAATTATTTAAGTTAAAGACATTTCGCAGTAAAAAAAAGTTTAAATATTTTTGGTAATTTTAATATTTTGACAAAAATAGAACAAACTTAAAAAGATATAGAAGAAAAGCACAAAATATGATAATATCTTTCTCCTTATCATGAATCAATAATAAGTATAAGAATTTTCTTGTGGAATTATGCATATTGTGCTATGTCAAATAGGAAAAATAATATTCTTTACCCCTACTAGAGATATTATAAAGAACATTCGCTAAATTAAAGTTTGAATAACTCTGAAGACCAGCTAGGCAGGGAAGATACTAGCTCCCACTCTAGAGTTTCCTCGATTCCCTCCACCTGGGGGCTAACATCTCGTATCAGAACCTAAAACAATAAACCAAGTTGGGGGCTTTAACCTGTCACTTTAGTGTTCTCTAAATCTACACCCTTCAATGAATATTTCCCTATTTATTTGCACTCAATCATATGAACTATATTCTCCAATTCATCCAACTCATGTAATTCTTTCCAATTGTTGAATGAGAAAATACCAGCCAAGTTCTTCCATGTTCTCACAATAAATTTTAACATCTGGATTGGTCAAATCAAGAATTAAATGAAGTACATGGATTTAAATCATCACAACTTCTTCCAACATTAAAGATCAATACTCTCTACAACTTCCATCCAAAACATAATTACTTATCATTTTAAGAAGAATGATAAAGAAAACTACTTAGCTCATCTAAAACTTAATTACTTATCATTTTAAGAAGAAAGATAAAGAAAACTAATCAGACTCCATTGTCAAACTTAATTACTTATCATTTTAAGAAGAAAGATAAAGAAAACTACTCAAAATCTACAAAACTTAATTACTTATCATTTTAAGAAGAAAGATAAAGAAAACTACTCAAAGTCCATGGAGAAAACAAAACGCACTTAATTACTTATCATTTTAAGAAGAAAGATAAAGAAAACTACTCAGAATCCATGGAAAATAAAACCACACTTTAGTTTAAAAGTAGAAATCATTGTCAAACCAACAACAAGTCTGAATTAAAACCAAAAGTATTCTAAAATAAAACAAAAAAACTTATCTCAAGTCCTCCACCAAACTCTTGAAGTTCCTTTGAATCTCTTCTCTTTTACAACTCCCTTAATATAAAACTAAAATAAAAAGGATAAACATGTGGTGCCTGAGAATCTCTCCAACTAACTCTCCAATTTTTGAACTTTCAAAAATTTTCTCAGTACTTTCAGGACCCCTTTCAAAGTCTCAATCTTCCTTCTTTTATAATTCTCCAAAATGTGCTTTGGTATTTCTTCAAAATGTGTCTTTATTTGATGTATTTCCCCAATAGATGCATCCTTTCGCAATAATTTTCGTCCATGGTGGTTGTAACCACCTATTAAGCCAATAGTGCCTGAAAAACCTCTTAAAAATTCACAAAAACTGAATTTACTCATCCAAAAACTACCACTGACGCTTAAGCGCGGGCCTCTGGCGCTTAGACGGGGCCTTATCTGTTTAACCGGTGCCTAAGCGCCAGATCTGGCACTTAGGCGCCAAAACACTTTTGCACATTTTTCATCTATTTGCTCCAAATTTGATCATTTTTCACTCCTTTAAGCATTTTTCACCTTTTTACATGTCTTGAAAGAAAAACATAAAAATATCTTCCATTAAAGCGTAATATCTCAAAAATAGGTATAAAAATGTGTCTAAAAATGCTATATATTTTAGGTGTATCAACCCCCAATTGCATTATACCCAACACTTCCAACCTTTTACCAGAAAAACCAAAAAGTGGGTCAGTCAGTGTTACCAACCGATCGGCCAAAAGATTAAGCTTATCGAACACTAACATGAACAAAATGTTCACAGAGTTGCTAGTGTAGATGAGGATACTCCCGACTTGAAATTTACTAATTATCCTCGTAACCACTATAGCCTCATCATAGTGATTTCCCCATTAGGGAGGATCTTCGACTATGAACATGATGGGAGGACAACCACCTCTTTTCTGCATGGATGTTAGGTTGCACAACTCTTCTGCCCTAGTCCTTTTCAGGGAGCCTCTTTGGGGGGCATATGTTCCTCTGAGTATGGTCGGGACTATCCCAGCTACATGGAAGACGTTCGTTCTGACGGGCCCGAACAATGCCTCTAGCACTTTTCCTTCCCGTGTCTTTAACTC
The DNA here is from genome assembly GCA_002079205.1 of Phalaenopsis hybrid cultivar. Lineage (NCBI taxonomy): Eukaryota > Viridiplantae > Streptophyta > Magnoliopsida > Asparagales > Orchidaceae > Phalaenopsis > Phalaenopsis hybrid cultivar. The sequence goes on from JXCR01148364.1 coordinate 199,460, forward strand.
GAGTGTCCCTATGCCATAAACTCCTTCAATTTTGCCACCTTCATCAACTTCTTGATGAGACTCCAGAGGTTTCTACATTTCTCTGTGTCGTGGTCATGTCCATGATGATACTTACAGTGTTTCCTCACATCTAGGAGAAAACCTTTGGCTCTCATTGGTGATGGTTCCTTGAATACTCCTTATACTGGATGGCATCTACAATTTTCACCATTAACATAATTAGAGAGGTAACTTGCAATCCCTCATAATCTTCGTACTATTGTTCATAACGCAACGCCGACCTCTTATAGTACTAGGCCGATCGCGAGTCTTGACTCCTAGCTTTGCCACCATGTTGTTTGTTTTGTCCTGTCATTCCACCATCATGAGAGGATTGGTAATCCTTGAAATGGTGTTAGATGAGTGCTCTATGCTCCTCCCTTGATTTTGACCTACCACTAGAGGGAGTTATATTGTGGGCATGTTGCCCTTATAGTTCTTGCTTGGGGGTGCTCTCCTCCGTTATTATGTGCTTATTAACCCTCTTCAATGGCTCGATCAAACCTTGGGTTCATTAATGCTAAGAGCATAGGAAAATGTGTCAGACCTCAAGGCTTTCTTTAAGGCAGCTACGTTGTCGTTGACTTTGAGGTCATTCACCCATTGCATTTCTCTCTAGAAGAGTGAAATGAATCTGTGTAGACTCTCTTACTCACCTTGCTTGAGTTGCCACAAGGACTACATGCTCTTCATGGGTTTATGGGCATTAACAAACTATGCCAATAACAATCTCTTGAAACCAGCACTCAGTCGGAAGTGCATGGAACCACTTTAAGGGTGACTACCTTAAAGTGGTAAAGAATAAACAACACTTGAATGCGTTAGAGATTTTGAGCAGGCACACGGCAGACTCAAATGTGCTTATATGGTTTTTGGGGTCTTAACGTCTCATGTAAGCTTCAAAGTTCGATAATTTAAATTTTTTTGGGCGCTTTATTTCAGAGATTTGGAGGTAGAAAAGTGTTTCTAGGGTGGTGTGGCACCTCAGTAGACCTTAAGTGTTGTCATTCCACATGTGTGGATCCTGCACTCTTAATACTACGAGTTGTCGACCCCCTAAGGATGGTAGTTCACCCTCATATTGTCGTGCATCGATGCCACCTCCTTGTGGCTCCAATTTTCTACCAGAGCTATGATGACCTGATATGCCTAAAAAATGACTACGTTTTCATATATATATTTTATTGTTCAATTTTAATGATTTTTAATGATATTACACTTTAAAGGAATCTATTTTGCATATTTTTGGTTTCAGGGACAAGAATTGGAATTTTGGAGAAAAATAAGGAAAAATGGTGTAATTTGGAGCAAAACTGAGCAAGAAAGAAAATAATGTCCTGACACATTTCGATATGTCTTTCTATTTTTAATCTATTTTATATTTCTCACACATTTTTTAATGAAATTACACTTTAAAAAAAGGTTATTTTTATGCTTATTTTGTAGGTCTATTGAACAACCTTTTTTAATAAACCAATAAATAGAAGAATTTGACAGCGCTACTAGAGGATTTAAATCACCGGCAACGGCGCCAAAAACTTGACCGGCGACTTTTTATATGCTTAAATATAAGATAAATATGGACATAATAAATATTCAATAATTGTAAGGTCACACTTATCAACGAAAGTATATGTATCGTTTAAGTAATATAGAGCTCTAATGGAGTCCTAGATATCGATCCCATAGCGAGTGGTTTAGAACTACAAACTAAGATTTTGGAAAAGCAATACTTTAATCACAACAACGAATTTCAATTTACTTATCTGTCACAAATAGATAATTTTAATAACTATTAAATAACTAATGGTACTAATGAGGGTTTAATTGTGATATTCAATATATAAGAAAGTATCATTCTCCTTGTCAAGAAATTATAGTGAATGGATAAAGTGAATTAGTTCAATTTATATTGTGCTAAATAGGAGCATACATATTCTTTACCCTTTGGTCCAGGCATAAAGAACATTTACTAATCCTACGCTTGTTTACTGAATCTGCGGCTAGGCTGGGAGGATACCGGCTCTCACTTCGGAGCTCCCACGTTCCCCTCGCCTGAGGGCTAACATCTACACTTCAGCACCCAAACGATAGGAATGAATTGGGGATTTTAGTCTGTAACTCTAAAATCTCTAATTCAACGCCCGATAATATTATTTTCCTATTTATTTGCACATAACTTCTAAGGGTTTTGACCTCCCTGAATCTTGGACGTAATCTTCACTTTAGTTGTAAAACTCAACATATTTTAACAAATCAATTGACCAGATTGAAAATAAATTAAGATTGAAGTGAAAAGATCATCACAATTTCTTTAACATTTTCATGGCTTCACCAATTCAAATTACCAAAAACATTTTCATGGTTTTGCCAATTATTCGGTTGTAAAACTCAACATATTTTAAACAAATCAATTGGCAGATTTGAAAGTAAATTAAGATCGAAGTGAAAAGATCATCACAATTTCTCAAACATTTTCATGGCTTCATGTAAATTAAGATCGAAGTGAAAAGATCATCATAATTTTTTTAAAATTTTCATGGCTCCAATAAATTAAGATTGAAGTGAAAAGATCATCACAATTTCTTTAACATTTTCATGGCTTCACCAATTCAAATTACCAAAAACATTTTCATGGTTTTGCCAATTATTCACTTTAGTTGTAAAACTCAACATATTTTAACAAATCAATTGGGCCAGATTGAAAGTAATTTGATAGAAGTAAAAAGATCATCACAATTTCTTAAACATTTTTATGGCTTCACTACTTCAAATCACCATTTCACAAATCTCAAGACAAGGAGAAAGACAGAGAAAACTACTCAGATCTCATGGGAAAAACACAACAAAACTTGAAATTCATATATAAAATCAAATTCATACAAACTACAACAAGTAAATAACTTATCTCTAATTTCTCCCCAGGAACACTTCTCAAAGTTCCTCTGATTCTCTTCCTTTCTTTACAACACACAGAATTCCTCTTCGAAGCAGCAAAGAGGAAGAAATCTCTCACTTTCTCTCCACTCTTACAATCTCTCGAAGAATTCCTCACAATTGTTACACACTATTGGAACCTTTCTAACATCCAAGACCTCTAAACCCCTCCTAGACTCTCTAGATTTTTGGCCAAAATCTTCTTTTAAAGTTGTGGATGAGCTTTCCCAAGAGTTGCCTAAGCATCACTTCCAAATTTGGCCTTATCTAAAGCTTGAGTAGGCATAACCGTCAAGCTCGCCATCGGCAGCCTCAAGGGCGCCATCGACGGACTTTTGAAGAATTTTGTTATGTAGCCTCGGGAAAAACTCATCGTCGGCGGGGTCGAGGGCGACATCAGCGACCTAGTTCAAATCTTCATATTTTGGTCTTTTTTGCTCCAAATTCGCTCCTTTTTGCATCTTTTTGCTCCAATGACCCTAATTCATCATTCCCTCTAACAAAACATCAAAAATACCTTTCTTTATAATATCATTAAAAACAGCATAAAATAGGTATGAAAATCTCAACATATTTTCCTCTGGTCATCTATTTGTTAGGAACGCAACGCAGCTGAAACAGAGCAAAACGGAGCTAAAACGGAGCCAAACGAAGCAAAATGGTGGAGATGCGCAGGGTGGGCTCTGACGGTGCCAGAACTGGCACCGACAGTGCCAGAGTGCAGAAAACGATGCCAAAACGACATTGACAGCTCCTGAGACAGTTTGAATGCGATCCTGGGCAAATTTCTAAGGGATTCAATGTATTTGGATGCTTTTTGGAAAGTTCCTTGAGGCATCTCTTGGGAAATTTGTCCCCACACTATAATAGAGTGTTTTTATGTCAGAAAAAGTGGTGTGTGTGAGTGGAAAAATGTGGAGAATGTAGAGATCTAAGCATAAGAGTAGAAATGTAGATTTATACCTTTTTGGAGAGATTGGTGAGGGGATTTTGAGAGAATCTATAAGGGAATGTTCTAGCATTGCATGGATCAGCGTGAGAATTTGCGGGAGAGATTTTCATCTTTTTTTCAAGGAGAAAAAGCTAAGTATTGTGTTCTTCATTATCTTATAATTTTGTAAATAGTTATCTAGTGGATTTGCTTTGATTTAATAAAGTTTTTCGTTGGGTTTTCTTCGTGCTTTGAGATGTGTTTCTCTTACTCTTTCTTCTTTTTTGAAAATACTGACATGAGAAGATTATGTCGTTATTTTCCTTTTACTTTTCTTTTGCAATGAATAGGATTCATGTTTAGGATATTGGGATGCATGCTAGAAGAAGTTTTAATTATAAATTGTGATGGTTTTTCAACTCCGCTCTTAATTTACTTTTCGATCTGGCCAATTGAGTTGTTAAAATATGTTGTGAAATATAAGATTCACGAAATGGAGTATGAGTTCTACAAAAGAGTGAGAATCACATTTAAGTCCATGAAGGAGTATTTCGTTCGTGGGATTAAGTGTAAATAAAAAGGGAAATATACTTTGTTGGGTGTAGAATTGGAGATTTCTAGGGTGACAGACTAAAAATTCCTAATTTGATCTTACTGTTTAAAAACTAAAGTGAGAGTTAGCCTTCAGGGAAAGGGAAGTGGGAGCACTGGAGTGGGAGCCAGTATCCTCTTAGTATAGTCACAGATTTAAGGACTAAACTTAAGATTAGCCAATGATTTTCTATAATACTGAATCAAGGTAGAGAATTAAAATTGCTCCTATTTGGCACGTACAATATTTAATGTATCTCATTCCTTTATATTATCCAATTCACTACATAGAATAATAGTTTTTAACATCTTAAAATTCTTCAAACCAACTCATCCAAAAAGGGTTATCTTTAGAATTAATATTTACATTTAGAAATAGTTATTATCCTTACATTTAACATTCACATTTAAGATTAGTTGCTAGATAAAACACCATTTTTATCGACATTCCAAACTCAGGACTAATAGTAGTAGAATGGAATTTGATTAAGGACATCTTTCCTCGCTTCCTCGTGGGATCGATATTTGTGGCTTAATTAGAAAGTCCTATATTACTTGAAACAATACGTGCATTTGCGTAGAACCCATAGTGTGTGAACTATTTGCTATATTTTATAACATTTTAATTTTGTAAATTAACTATTTAATATAAATTGGGTCAAGTCATTGACCATATTTTTTAAAACTAAATTACTCCATAATTTTGGGATGGGTCAAGTTTTTAGCACTCTACCAGGGATTTAAATTGACATAAAACACGCAGAAAAACAACACACGCTAGAAGCACATCAAGTTTTTGGTGTCGTTATCAGGTAAGCTTCGGTAAGAACTTTAGGAGAATTTTAGTTGAAGTAATTAGGCTTAGACTTGGAAAAATTGTAGTGTCACAAAGACTTTTTTTGTGTGAACAGTGTTTTTTGTATGAAAAAGTGTTGTGAAAAAATTGTTTATTTCAAAAACAAGGTGTTTGTGAAAATATTTTGTGGTGTTGAATATATCTTTTGCTTTATTTGTTTAATTGTTAATGTATTGTTTTTTGTGTTGCGTGTGCTAAATAAAGGAACCGCAGGACTTGTGCCTTACGATCATGAGTTAGAAAAAAGAAAAAAAAATCAAAAAACAGAAAGGACTTGAAGAATTAGAAATGAAAATGGAAAAAATTCAAAATAATAACTTAGAAAATTATCATAAATCTTTGAGGGATTATATAAATCCTATGACAAATGAAATTCACTCAAGTATACAAACCCCTGTCGTAGAAGCTGACTCATTTGAAATAAATCCAAGATTATCCAACTGGTGTAGAATAACCAGTTTGGGGAAACTCCTTCAGAGGATACCTATTTACACTTATCAAGTTTTCTAAAACTTTGTGCTACATTTTGTTATAATGGCATGTCAGACGATGTTGTTAGAGAAAAGGCTTTTTCCTTTCTCACTAAGGGATAAGACTAGATTGTGGTTATACTCATTAGCACTTGGTTCTATTAAAAATTGGGATGAGTTAACTCAGAAATTTCTAGCTAAGTATTTTTCACCTTCAAGGACTACTAAACATAGAAACGATATTATCTCATTTTGTAAGTATAAAGGGGAATCAATATACGAAGCTTGAGAAAGATTTAAGGAACTCCTAAGAAAGTCTCCACACCATGCTCTGCTCGATTGGTTAATCATCCAAACTTTTTACAATGGGTTAGTACAATCCCTTAGGTATATAATTGACGCTGTTGCTGGTGGATCATTAATGCCAAAATCATTTAATGAAGCATATGTGTTAATTGAAGAAATTGCTACAAATGAATTTCAATGGCCCTCTATAAGGGTAAATCATAAAAATGTAGCCAGTGTTCATGATGCAGATGCGATTGCAATTCTTACATCTCAGATTGCTGCAATATCAAGGAAGTTGGACCAATTTGGAATGAATTAGACTCAATTTACTCCAGTAAGTGAGGAAAGTTCATTAGAGCATATGATTGATTCTAACTTATCATATGAGACTTTAAATACCATAAACAACTCGTATTCTAACTTTTACAACCCAGGTTGGAAGAACCATCCTAATTTTAACTAGAATCACACTACTCGGGGTGGAAACCAACAAAGGGAAAATAATCATGCAAATCCTAATGGAAGTTGAAATAATCAAGGGAACACAAATTATTGACCTTCATATCCACCATACTCTAACAATGATCAACAATTTGAGGATAAGAAGATGTTTATAGAAGAAGTGGTATTGAAAATGGGAAACCAGTTGCAAAGTCAAAATGCTGCAATTAAAAATAAAGAGAATCAACTTGGACAAATTGCAAATTCACTTAGCAATATACCCCAAGGAACAATTCGTAGCAACATTGAGATCAACCCTGAAGAGAACAATAATGAACAAATAGAAGCTGTCCAATTAAGAAGTGGAAGAGAGATAGAAGATGTGGTCAGAAAAGAGAATAGAGTTGTGAGAGAAACAAAGAAAAAAAAGACCTGAAGAACATGTTTCTAAGGATCTGGAAAAATTAATATCTCCAACTAAATTTAATTTAGAAAGACCATCACCTCTATTTCCTCAAAGACTTAGACAACGTGAGTAGATTAAATAATTTTCAAAGTTCATGGACGTACTTAAGAAGTTAACGATAAATATTCCTTTCACTGAAGCTTTGGAACAAATGTTAAGTTATGCAAAATTTATGAAGGAGATATTAAAAAAAAGTAAATTTGGGGATTACAAGACAGTTGCACTAAGTGAGGAGTGTAGTGTTGTATTTCAGAAAATGTTTTTTAAGAAACTTAAGGATCCTCCTAGCTTAACAAATCCTTGTGTATTTTGAGAAATATTATGTGGAAAAGCTTTATGTGATTTGGGAGCGAGCTTTAATATGATGCCTGTATCTATATTTAGAAAGTTAGGTTTAGCCGATATTTCTCCCACTTCTGTAACCCTTTAGTTAACTGATCAATCTATCATTTATCCAAAAGAGATTATAGAAGATGTGCTTGTTAAAGTGGATAAATTTATCTTTCATATGGACTTTACTGTATTAGATATGGAGGAAGATAAAGAAATCCCATTATTTTGGGGAGACCTTTTCTTGTTACGGGACAAGCTATGATGATGTGCAAAAAGGAAAGTTGACTATGAATATTAATGACCATGAAACCACTTTTGATGTGTTAAAGACTACGAAGTATCCAGCTGAAAGAAAAGATAATGATTGTTTCTAGATGGATGAAATTGATTATATAATTAAAGACCATTTCCAAAAAAGTTTTGAGAGTAAGTTAACAGATGAGATCGAAATGGACTTTCATGTTGAGTCTAAAATGTTGTTTAAAGAAGACTGTATATATCCTCATGAGAGGTGTGAAATGATGGACGTTACCGAAAATAGTAAGCTTTTAATTCCATATGTTGAAAAGTCTCATGAACTTAAAATGAATATACCCCATACATGTTTAAAGTCTACCTATATAAAGAATTCATCTACACCACCTGTCTTTATATCTTCATATTCGACTCAATCACAAGATGAGCCTGAATAGAATGATGAAATCAGTAAAAGATCTCCTCTAAAAGAGTTATTCAACATCACTGAATGACATATTTTGTGGTATATAGACAAAATGAATGAGATTCTGATGTTGGGGCAGATTATTAAAGTAATTAACAGTTACCCCCCAAAGATTTTACCTAGTGACCCTGAGATAAATCCTAAGCAGATGAATGATGAGCAATATAAAGTTATCAAACAAATAATTAGAAGAGAATTTGAAAATATGTTTCAAAAGAACTACAAGTTGAAAGATGAGGAAAGGAGATTGAAAGACCAATGGAAGAATTTCCTAAGGAATTAGAAAAACTTATTTCCTCAACTAAGATAAATATAGAAAGACCACTTCCATTATTTAATCAGTACCAAGGGGAAGAATTAGAAGATAACTTGAGACACAAGAGTAACTAAGAAGAATTTGATCCAGAATCTGAATTATCTAGAGGTAATTCGATCCAAAATTTGGGAGATCATAAAGTATTATATAAAGATCCATTTCTTATAAATTTTAAGGATTATATTAATATGAAAATTGAGAAAACGACTAGAAGAATAGTGGATCTAGAAGGAAATATGAGGAATAATGTAATGAATCAGTCTGAAAAGGAAGAGCTTAAGGAAAAATTTAAATTCAAAGACTTTATAGGAATCGCTGGATCTGGAAAAGATCGGGCGATTAATCAAGGATTACTTAATTGGTAATTTAAACCAGGTAGAATCATTTTTCAGGCTAGTGAGGTTAAACAGAGTTTTTTATGGGAGGCAACCCATAGTTATCAGTGTGGTTTGATTTAGTGTGCTTAAGAGTTATGATTATTAGTATTGTATTGTGTTTTTTAGTGTAGATTGATTAGTTTGATTGATGATTGGTAGATGTTTGGATTGTTAGTGGTTTGATTTACTTTTTGTGTGTCACGAGGGAATTGACTTCTTAACTTCTTATTTTTGTTAGACTTATATGTTCTCTTGTAGTAGTTGGATTGACGAGTCCACTACAACTCAGGTCTTACCTGGACTTGAGTTTTACAAGAGATATCTTGAATTTGAGCAGTGAAACTTCCATCTCAATTTTATTACTTCTTTTCTTTGACCTTGTTTTCATTTGATAGGAGTAGATAACCTATCTGATGTGTAACATGTAGATGATTTTACACTATCCTTATAACTACTATAGGTGCTTAATTAATGGGATATGGTGACACTTGAGATTGGTGTTCGCAACCCAATGTATCAGGGATAATCTTATCTTTGGGATTAGAGTCTATAAACTTATTTATAAGTACCCAATGTATTTGTGTAGTGATTCTGTTAGAAATTTGAAGAAATTTAGTGAGATGTGATGAGTTAAATGAAGAATTGACCTCATTTATCATATGTGTTTGTGTTTGTGTTATAATAATATAAAGGAGTTAAAGAACATTTTTATATTACTATGTTGATACATGTTATGCTAGTTAGATTTTTGTTTATTCATTCTGGCATGTTTATTTTAGATTTATTTTCTACTACATGTTTTCTATCATGATAAATAATTGTAGATGTTTTTTATAGACTTTTGTGATAGATAGAATTTTTGAATTATTTTTAATTATATATATTGTATTAAATGCTACACATTTTAAAAATCAAGTTTAGGGGTAGGAAGAAAAATAAAATTTTAAATTGAGTATACTTCCTTTTAGTTTAATATTATTACAAGCATGTTTTAGGCTATACTTACTTTCTCTTGCAGTCATTCTATCATGATTATGCATTTATGTGAATTTGACAGGATGTTGTAGTAGTAAGTAGATTCAACTTTTATTTTTTCTTCCTGCTACATTTTATGAAATTGATTGAAAAATATTTAAAAATTTAAGTTTGAGGGGAAAAAAATTTCTTTCAAAGAATGAAACTAAATTTTATTTGTCCTCAAATAGCTATATTTTAAAATTTTAATTTGTCATGACCTTTATTTTAGAGGCTAACTTTTGATCACTATATTTGTGTTTCTAAATATATAGTAGACTTAAGTAAAAGTTTTCAATAATGAAAGTTGATTCTAGAGTTAGATATTTGGTACAAAAGAAAAAGATTATATTTTTCTATTTAAAGTAAAGGAAATTGTATTTTTGAAGTATTAAGAATCTTAAAGTTTCATGTAAGAAGAAAAGAATGAGGCTTTATGAAAAATCTTCAAAGTTAATATGAATTTATAAAGTGAAGGAATGTGAAAAGTTTTTAACTTTAAGAAGGATAGTGGAGTTCAAAATTATTAAAGGCTATTCAGATATAGTAATTTTCACATGAAAAAGAAGAAAAAAAGAGAAAGGATTAAAAATGATCCTAAAAGAAAAAAAAGAAAAAGAAAATAAAAAGAAAAGAAAAGTATGTGAGGAGAAGCTTGAGCAGATGTCTAACTAAAAATTGATTTCACTTTAATCAACTTGATGAAGAAGGCTTTATTACATTTTCTAAACTTGTATTTGAGTATTAGTATCCTTACTAATAAAGTTCTCATGAAGTTCTTTTTTATATGGATATTCTAAGTGACTTTAATAAGACAAATTATAATTATTCTTGAAATGAATAGAGAATCATAAATCTTAGACTTGACTACTAGATGTTCTTGTACTTTTAGTTTCGACTTAAATTATTAAAAAAAAATCGTAAGTTGTGCTATTATATTTAGTAGACCAAATTATAGAAATTTAGAAGTTAAACTTTGTGCCATAAGTCATATTTTTATGTAGTAAATGTGTTACTTGAGGCAAGTAACAATTAAGTTTGGGGGATTTTTATGCGCCTAAAAAATAACTACTTTTTCATATATATTTTATGCTCAATTTTAATGATTTTTAATGATATTACACTTTAAAAGAGGTTATTTTATATATTTTTTGTTTCAGGAATAAAAAATGGAGTTTTGGAAAAAAGAAGGAAAAATGGTCAAATTTGGAGCAAAAACGAGCAAGAAAGAAAATTCTGTCATGACACATTTCGATATGTCTTTCTATGCTTAATCTCTTTTACATTTCTCACATATTTTTGAATGAAATTATACTGTAAAAGAAGGTTGTTTTTATGCTTATTTTGTAGGTCTATCTGATTAGAATGCATCGCAACTGAAATAGGGCGAAACGAAGCTAAAACGGAGCAAAATGAAGCAAAATAGTGGAGCAGCGCAGGGTGGGCACTGACAGTGTGAGAGTGCAGAAAGCAATGCCAAAATGGCACCGATAGCGCCCAAAATGGCATCGACAGCACCCGAGATGGTTTGGACGCGATCCTGGGCGAATTTCTAGAAGATTTAATGTATTTAGATGCTTTTTGGAAGGTTGCTTGAGGCATCTCTTGGAAAATTCATCCCTACACTATAATAGAGTGCTTTTATGTCAGAAAAGGTGGTGTGTGTGAGTGGACAAATATGGAGAATGTTTAGAGATCTTAGAATATGAGTAGAAATGTAGATTTCTACCTTTTTGGAGAGATTGGTGAGGGGATTTTAAGAGAATCTGTAAGGGAATGTTTTAGCATTGCATGGATCAGTGGGAGACTTTGTAGGAGAGATTTTCATCTTTCTTTCAAGGGGAAGAAGCGAAGTATTGTGTTCTTCATTATCTTATGATTTTGTAAACACTTATCTAGTGGATATTCTTTGATTTAATGAAGTTCTTCGTTGTGTTTTCTTCGTGCTTGTGAGTGTTTCTCTTACTATTTCCTCTTTTTTGGAAATAGTGGCATGAGAAGATTATGTGTTATTTTCCTTTTACGTTTCTTTTGCAATGAGTAGGATTCAAGTTTAGGATATTGAGAGGCATGCTAGAAGAAGTTTTAATTATAAATTGTGATGGTTTTTCAACTCCGCTCTTAATTTACTTTTCGATCTGGTCAATTGAATTGTTAAAATATGTTGTGAAACATATGATCTGGGAAATAGAGTACGAGTTCTACAACAAAGTGAGAATCACATTTAAGTCCATGAAGAAGTATTTTGTTCATGGGATTAAGTGCAAATAAATAGGAAAATATACTTTATTGGGTGTAGAATTGGAGATTTCTAGGGTGACAGACTAAAAATCTCCAATTCAATCTTAGTGTTTAAAAACAAAAGCGAGTGTTAGACTTTAGGGGAAGGGAAGTGGGAGCACTGGAGTGGGAGTCATTGTCCTCCTAGCCTAGCCACGGATTTAGGGACTAAACCAAAGATTAGCCAATGATTTTCTATAACAATGAATCAGGGTAGAGAATTAAAATTGCTCCTATTTGGCACATATAATATTTAATGTATCTCATTCCTTTACATTATCCAATTTGTTACATAAGAATATTAGTTTTTAACGTCTTAAAATTCTCCAAACCAACTCATGTAAAACGGGTTATCTTTAGAATTAATATTTACATTTAAGAATAGTTACTATCCTTACATTTAACATTCACATTTAAGATTAGTTGCTAGATAAAATACCATTTTAATCGACATTCCAAACTGAGGACTAATAGTAGTAGACCGGAATTCGACTAAGGACATCTTTCCTTGCTTCCTCGTGGGATCGATCGGGGCTTAATCAGAAATTTCTATATTACTTGAAGTGATACATGCACTTGCGTAGCACCCATAGTGTGTGAACTATTTGATATATTTTATAACAATCAATTTTGCAAATTAAATATAAATTGGATCAAGTTTTGGCCATATTTTTTAAAACTAAATTACTAAGTAATTTCGGGGTGGGTCAAGTTTTTGGCATTGTACCAGAGATTTAAATTGACATAAAACACGCAGAAAAACAACACATGCTAGGGGCGCATCATGACCCTCAGGACTTCGACAATCTAGCCAGACACCTTCTCCATAATCTGAGTTCTCATCTCCTGCATTCCTCTTTACATGTGTTCCTCAATGTCAACTCTTGGAGGATCCACGTTGGCTACTACTCTTTGGTCACATATTTCTCTCTGTGATCGTTGTGTTCCTGTGTTTGTCGACATCATGGTTTCGCCCTCACTGCACCTTTTAGGATATTGAATCTAAAACTGTCTAGGAGGTGGGAGAGAGAGAGAGAGAGGGAGAGCAATAGCACAGGAACGAACAATAAATTTGCATAACCTTTATTCATAACATAAAGTCCTTATTTATAAATATTGTTCAAGATATAATTACTTTTTGTACCCCTAAAGTACGTAGTTATGACGGGTTATTTCAGTATATACATAAATACGGCCCGTGGGGCCCATAGCTATGGTCGGGCTACGTTTAGGCTCAGCGTTCATCTAATCAGGCTCCCATAGAACCAAGCGGTCATTTAGTCGGGCAGCCATCTAGCCAGGCAGCCACCCCCTATCTGTCTGTAGTGTACCATCTTCCCGGTATGTGAGATTGGTCAGCTCAGCATGCAGTCCTAGGTGATCTTTGATATGTCTTCCCATCCACGAGTTGTCTTTACGATTCTTGCTGTACATTTGTTTGATGTACAATGTAAATGCCCCTAAAATCTAACCACTAAAAATAAAAGTAGAGACAAAAAAACTGTGTAAGATATAGTTATAAACAAAATTTGAATTGTATTTTATTAAAAAAGAAACTTAATAAAATCAAGATAAGTCCAGCACATGTTCGTGACTACATTTTATTAAAGCAAACGCCAACGCTTTAACAATGAAATCAGTATACGATTACTTTGAAGTTAACAAATAAAACAAAAGCTTATGATTACTAAGAGATGCCATTTGTCTCTTATTAGTTGTTAGTTGCTTTAATATTATCATTTATTTCTTGTTTGGTTCCACAATAATTAAAATTTTGTTCTTTACTAAAATATAAAAATGATGGCCATGGGATGAGAAGATAGGGAGAAAATTTATATTAGATGACAAGAAAAATCATAAAACTTGAGAGAACATAATATAGTATAAATATCTTCTTAGAAAAATTACAATTATTTTGACAAAAAGTTTAATTTTGGGGCAATTACATGCAGACCACCCAAAACATAAATTAGAAATTAATGCATTTCACATGAAATTAAAATATTTTGGGGCCTTACTATATGCAGATTCTTTAAATAATGAAAATAATAGAAATTTTACCATTGCTTTTACACATGTTGAGTCTGAATCAAAGGTAGTAAAGTTATGATGGTTTCATGGAGTCATTTTGTCATGAGGTTGACCAATTATCTTTCATTTCTTATATGGAGAAGGATATAGGAGAGGCAATCATGAATTTATTCTTTGATGCAAAATATGTAGTATGTCTTTGTCATTTATGTAAAAAAATCAAGAAGCATTATCTTTGTTAGGATAGTCATAATATTCAAAGGATTATGTGGTTAGCTGCAAATGCATACAAAGGCATGAGTATGATACATAAGTCATTGAATTAGACAGACTAAGCTGCTAAATTCATTCTTTACTTCTCAATTTACCGTAAAACTATTGAAAATATTAGTTCTTGTTTGGAACTAAAAATAACTGCAGCTTTCATAACTTGTTAGAATCATTTAACTCTTAGATTTGAAAGGTCAGAAGAAAGTCAATTTCTTATATGATGTACATGATTATAGAGATTTACTTGGAACAAAGGGTTGAGAGAATGATGATCTCATCAAATTGGAGAGGAGAATTAGTTTTTGTAATTAGGAGTAAATCAAAAAGATAACTATAAGAAATGAATGCTTTATTATCAATAAATAAACATGTAAAGCAGAAGTGGAAGGGCATTCTAAAATATAGAAATTAGGTATTTGATCAGAAAAATGTAGTTGCAAGTAGGGGTTTGAGGGTCGGGTTTAGGTTTGACATGACATGACACTTGAATATTAAACGGGTTAGAAAGTCGATTCCATACCCGACCCACCTTCAAGCTGCTGACCTATATAACCCATTTAACATAAGGCATAATGACCCTTCATGTCGATTTTGAGTTAAATTCAGGTCGATTCTGAGTCCAACTTTAGTCAATTTCAATTTGGCAAGTCAATTTCAAATCAATTTCAATTAACAAGTCAATTTTGGGTTGGCGGGTCAACCCAATCCAAACTGAAATAGTTAAATAGGTTAAGATTATTTACCCAAACCTGATAAGAAATATATTCGGGCCAAGTCGAACCCTCGTGTCGAGTCAATTTTTGCAACCCTAGTTGCAGATATTAGTAAGTGACATGCTTTCATGCATCAATGTTTTTGCTTTAACAACATCAAATAGTGTCTATTATGTCACATGGTTTACGATAGTATAATTTCAATGTTTTAAGGACGAGTTAACAACAACAACAACAAAACCTTTATCCCGCTAAGTGGGGTAGGCTACATGAATACTTTTTTCCGTTGCGTCCTCTTTAGTGTCATATTTTCATTTAAATCTAATAACTTAAGATCATTTTTTATACAATATGCCCAAGTCTTCTTAGGTCTACCTCTATCTTTCTTAACATAATTCGAATCTAAGACATCTACTCTTCTAATCAGATCATCAGATGGTTGGCGTTTAATGTGATCAAACAATTTAAGACGACTCTCTCTAATTTTGTCCATCATCGAAGCTACACCAACCCTATCACGATATATTCATTTAGCATTTTGTCTCTAAGTGTAAATCCACTCATCCACCTAATTATTCTCATCTTAACAACACTTAACTTAGTTTTATACTTCCCTTTTAAAAGCCAACATTCAACTTCATAAAGCATTGCAGGTCTCACAACCATCTTATAATTTTTTTCCTTTCAGTTTAAGCGGTACTTTTCTATCACACAATAGGCCTGAAGCATTCCTCCACTTCAACCAACCTACTTGAATCTTACTAATAACATCCCCATCAATATCACCATCACTTTGAACAATAGACCAGAGATATTTAAAGTGTTAACACCTTTTAATAATTTGATCACCCATAGTTACATTTCTGTCACTAGAGCTACTACTACTAAAATTATATTCCATGTATTCAGTTTTTGCTCCACTCAAATGAAGGCCTTTAAACTCTAAGGTAGACCTCCATAGTTCAAGTTTTTCCTGAGTTTTTCTCTTGTCTTATCCACGAGAAGGATATCATCATCAAAAAGCATACACTAAGGTACATCCTCCTGTAAGTGTCTAGCAAGACCCTCCATGACTAAAACAAAAATATATGGGCTTAAAGCTGATCCCTGATGTAAACCAACATAAATAGGAAAAAATGGTCAATCATCCTTCTATTTGAACACAAGTAACAGCTCTTATATACATATCTTTTATGACATTGATATAAGTCATATCAACACCTTTCATCTTAAGAACTCTCCAAATGATATCTCTTGGAACCTTATCGTAAGTATTTTATAAATAAATAAAAATCATATGTAGATCCTCCTTATTATCTCTGAACTTCTTCGTCAAACCTCTCAATAAATGTATAGCTTCCATAGTAAACTTGCGCGATATAAATCCAAATTGATTGTGAGAAATCTTTGTAATATGTCTTAACCTATATTCAGTTACCCTCTTCTATAGTTTTAAAGTATGACACATCAGCTTAATTTCTCTATAATTTGCACACTCATGTGCATCCCCTTTATTCTTAAAAATGGGGACCAAAATACTCTTCTTACACTCCTTAGACATCTTTTTAGCTTTTAAAATAATATTAAAGAGTTTAGTAAGCCAAGAAACTCCCAAATCTCTTAATGTTTCCACACTTCCACTGGGATATTATCAGGTCCTGCAACCTTTCCACCCTTAGTTCTTTTTAAAACCTCCTCAACTTCCTTTTTACTAATGCGACAGTAAAAATGAAACACTTTATTATTATTAACGATATTAAAATCATCAAGGTCAATCATATTTTTTGAAACTTCAATAAAACATTTGTCAAAATAACTCGCCCATCTATTTTGAATATCTTTTTCTAAGGAAAACACTTTTCGATTTTCAAGGAAGAGTCTATGGACTATATTTTTTATGATCTTCAAAGTAGTTTTTCTAACACACGAAGGCTTAGAGGTAGCCTCAAGAAAAAAAAATTATTAATAATTATACTAAAAAAATGCGCAATTCCACCAATACAATGGATGTTGATCATGGGCACATTCTAAGAACATGTAGAAGAATCCTCTAACTCAATTATACTCACAAATGTCTAAGGTCGATGTTGACTCATATTCTTCAAAAATGGTATATGCAACTTCTGATTTTACGATAGATACTAGTTCGAAGGGGGCGAAACAATTAGTTTTTTGAAGAGAATATGCATTGAAGTTTAAATTTACAAAAAATGGTTGCCCTTTTGCAACTTGCATATTTTGGATAGCTTTTGAATTGATCATTAAAAAGCATAATAAGTTGCTTTTTAGTACTTAGCCTTTGAGACCAACCTACGGGTGTAAATGAGTTGAGCTAGTGCGAGCACATGCTCTGCTCGTGTTCTGATCTTTTAAAATACTCATGTTCATGTTCGGTTTGTTTTTATATTGTGCGCAAAAAATTTGTCCGTGTTCGGCCAGTTTGCTTAGCGAGTCGAAACACAAACTATTCGCAAACAACGATCTGATTTGACAGCCCGTGGTCACACAACCTTAGAAAGTTAAGAGTAGGGGCGATATTTAAATGTAATTATTTAAATTAAAATTGTCATTTAAATGAAATTTAATACATATATAAATAAAAAAATAAATAAATAAATATAAATATATATATATGTTATCACGTATGTATGTATATATATATACATACATACATACATACGTGATNGTGAAACAGAGAAAAAAATCAAGGATGTTAAGAAGGGTATAAGCCATTGAATGACGAGGATGTTAAAAAGGGAGCAGAGATGGTATTGGTTAAGGACTTCAAAATATGCATTTATTGACATCAATTCGGTTAGCTATGAGGTGTTTATCTTAAATGATATTTAGCAAGAACATTATAAATTTGATTTGTGCTTGTGTTCTCAAGTTGAATTAGGAGGTAATTTGAAATATCAATTTTTTGAATAGATAGATGAACCATTTATAATAATGATTATTGTTTGCGAATTAAACATATCTAATAATAAGTGCTTCGAGAGGATTAATGATTGTTATTGACTTATTGATAGAAACGTGATGAAAGAAGCTAGATATATTATGATGAACTTACTTTGTTGTTACGATTTTCTGAATTATCATTTTTTGATATTCGTATGGTACTTCTTCACTTTTTTTTTTTTTTGTTTATTTTATGTGTAATATTGAGGTTAACACTTCAAATGGCCTTAAGACTTATGCCTGCATCATATACATAAAATGCTTCAATATTTAGTCATGCTATTTCTAACTTCCACTTTAGGATGATATTGCCAGGGCTCTGAAGCATATCTATTGTTCTACAGTAGGCGGCATTAAATTCTTTATTAGTGTGCATCTTCCAAGTTTTTTTTTCCAATTCTTCTTTATTGAGGCATATGTAAATTGACCATAAAATTTGTGCTAGCNTGATAAGTCCAGCACATGTTCGTGACTACATTTTATTAAAGCAAACGCGAACGCCTTAACAATGCTATCGGTATACGTTTACTTTGAAGCTAACAAATAAAACAAAAGCTAATGATTACTAAGAGATGCCATTTGTCTCTTATTAGCTGTTAGTTGCATCAATATTATCATTTACTTCTTGTTTGGTTCCACAATAATTAAAATTTTGTTCTTTACTAAAATATAAAAATGATGGCCATGGGATGAAAAGATGGGGAGAAAATTTATATTAGATGACAAGAAAAAGCAATAAATATCTTCTTAGAAAAATTAAATTATTTTGACAGAAAGTTTAAGTTTGGGGCAATTACATACAGACCACCCAAAACATAAATTAGAAATTAATGCATTTCACATGAAATTAAAACATTTTGGGGCCTTACTATATGCAGATTCTTTAAATGAAAATAATAGAAATTTTATCATTGCTTTTACACATGTTGAGTCTGAATCAAAGGAAGTAAAGTCATGATGGTTTCATGGAGTCATTTTGTCATGAGGTTGACAAATTATCTTTCATTTCTTATATGGAGAAGGATATAGGAGAGGCAATCAGGACTTTAGTCCTCGATGCAAAATATGTAGTGTGTCTTTGTCATTTATGTAAAAATATCAAGAAGGATTATCATTGTTAGGATAGTCATAATATTCAAAGGATTATGTGGTTAGCTGCAAATGCATACAAAGGCATGAGTATGATGCAAAAGTCATTGAATTAGACAGACTAAGCTCCCAAATTCATTCTTTCCTTCTCAATTTACCGTAGAACTATTAAAAATATCAGTTCTTGTTTGGAATTAATAATTTGTTAGAATCATTTAACTCTTAGATTTGAAAGGTCGGAAGAAAGTCAATTTTTTTATTTGATGTACATGATTATAGAGATTTACTTGGAACAAAGGGTTGAGAGAAGGATGATCTCAACATAATGGAGAGGAGAATTAGTTTTTGTAATTAGGAGTAAATCAAAAAGATAACTATAAGAAATGAATGCTTTATTATCAATAAATCAACAACATGTAAAGCAGAAGTGCAAGGGCATTCTAAAATATAGAAATTAGGTATTTGATCTGAAAAAAATGTAGTTGAAAGTAGGGGTTTGAGGGTCAGGTTCAGGTACGACATGACACGAAACTGTTTGACCCAAACCCCACCTGAATATTAAACGGGTTAGAAAGTCGATTCCATACCCGACCCACCTTCAAGCTGTCGCCCTATATAACCCATTTAACATAAGGCATAATGACCATTCATGTCGATTTTGAGTTAAATTCAGGTTGATTTTGAGTCCACCTTAAGTCAATTTCAAATCAATTTCAATTAACAAGTCAATTTTGGGTTGGCGGGTTAACCCAAACCAAACTGAAATTGTTAAATAGTTAAGATTATTAACCCAAACCTGATAAGAAATATATTCGGGCCAAGTCGAACCCTCGTGTCAAGTCAATTTTTTTAACCCTAGTTGCAGATATTAGTAAGTGACAGGCTTTCATGCATCAATGTTATTGCTTTAGCATCACCAAAGAGTGTCTATTATGTCACATGGTTTACGAAATCCACTCATCCACCTAATTATTCTCATCTCGAGAACACTTAACTTAGTTTTATATTTCTCTTTTAAAAGCCAACATTCAGCTTCATAGAGCATTGCAGGTCTCACCACCATCTTATAAATTTTTCCTTTCAGTTTAAGCGGAGCATTCCCCCACTTCAACCAACCAACTTGAATTCTACTAATAATATCCCCATCAATATCACCATCGCTTTGAACAATAGACCTGAGATATCTAAAGTGCTCACACCTTTTAATAATTTGATCACCCATAGTTACATTTTTGTCACTAGAGCTACTACTACTAAACTTACATTCCATGTATTCAGTTTTTGCTTTACTCAAACGAAGGCCTTTAAACTCTAAGGTAGACCTCCATAGTTCAAGTTTTTCCTGAGCTTTTCTCTTGTCTTAACCACAAGAAGGATATCATCATCAAAAAGCATACACTAAGGTACATCCTCCTGTAAGTGTCTAGCAAGACCCTCCACAACTAAAGCAAAAATATATGGGCTTAAAGCTGATCCATGATGTAAACCAACATAAATAGGAAGAAATGGTCAATCATCCTTCTGTTTGAACACAAGTAACAACTCTTATATACATATCTTTTATGACATTGATATAAGTCATATCAACACCTTTCATCTTAAGAACTCTCCAAAGGATATCTCTTGGAACCTTTTCGTAAGAATTTTATAAATAAATAAAAATCATATGTAGATCCTCCTTATTATCTCTGAACTTTTTCATCAAACCTCTCAATAAATGTATAGCTTCCATATTAGACTTGCCTGACATAAATCCAAATTGATTGTGAGAAATCTTTGTAATATGTCTTAACCTATATTCAATTGCCCTCTTCCATAGTTTTAAAGTATGACACATCAACTTAATTCCTCTATCATTTGCACACTCATGTGCATCCCTTTTATTCTTAAAAATGGGGACCAAAATACTCTTCTTCCATTCCTTAGACATCTTTTTAGCTTTTAAAATAATATTAAAGAGTTTAGTAAGCCAAGAAACTCCCAAATCTACTTAAATGTTTCCACACTTCCATTGGGATACAATCAGGTCCTGCAGCCTTTCCACCCTTGGTTCTCTTTAAAACCCCCTCAACTTCTTTTTTACTAATGCGACGGTAAAAATGAAACACTTTATTATTATTAACGATATTAAGATCACTAAGATCAATCGTATTTTTCGAAACTTCATTAAAACGTTTGTCAAAATAACTCGCCCATCTATTTTGAATATCTTTTTCTAAGAAAAACACTTTTTGATTTTCAAGGAAGAGTCTATGGACTATATTTTTTATGATCTTCAAAGTAGTTTTTCTAATACACGAAGGCTCAGAGGTAGTCTGAGGAAAAAAAATTATTAATAATTATACTAAAAAAATGCACAATTTCACCAATATAATGGATGTTGATCTTGGGGACATTCTAAGAACATGTAGAAGAATCCTCTAACTCAATTATACTCACAAATCTCTAAGGTCGATGTTGACTCATATTCTTCAAAAATGGTATATGCAACTTCTGATTTTATGATAGATACTAGTTTGAAGGGGGCGAAACAATTAGTTTTTTTGAAGAGAATATGCATTGAAGTTTAAATTTACAAAAACATGTTTTTCTTTTGCAACTTGCATATTTTGGATAGATTTTGAATTGATCATTAAAAAGCATAATAAGTTGCTTTTTAGAAGTTAGCCTTTGAGTCCTACCTAGGGGTGTAAATGAGTCGAGCTAGTGCGAGCACAAGCTCTGCTCGTGTTGCGCTCTTTTAAAATACTCATGTTCGTGTTCGATTTGTTTTTATATTGAGCGCAAAAAAATTGTCCGTGTTCGGTCCGTTTGCTTAGTGAGTCGAAACACAAGCTATTCGCGAACAACGATCTGATTCGACAACCCGTGGTTACACAACCATAGAATATTAAGGGTAGGGGCAAAATTTAAATGTAATTATTTAAATTAAAATTGTCATTTAAATAAAATTTAATATATATATATATATATATNTGAGTCGAACATGTATACAAAAATCTTGTTCGCAAAAAAAATAAAAAATAATTTGATAGCCTTAGTTCTAGCTTTGTGATTATCTATCTGTTGAATTATGAATTTTTTTCTTGGAAAACATGCCTCGAGAGTTAGAGCTGAAAAAAGTGAAAAAGAAAGAATGCAAGAGAATTCCAAGTGTAAGGGCTCGAAACCTCCTTTTAGTGATGTCATGACCTCTTATTTATAGAGGTCTCAGAATACAAATACATATAAAGAAAGAATATCTATCATGACTATCCGAATGATTTTTTTTGGATACCCGGAGAGAATTTTTATAAAAAAACAAAGAATACATTGGACGGTGGGAAGATCCCCACTAAACACAAAATACAACCTACTCAAAAGAAAACCTAGAGATCCTTCCTCTAGGAGTACAGCACATGCAAACAAAACTCCAAAAAAAGAAACCTCGAAGGAGGCAAGCCAATCAGCCAAAATCGCATGAGTGAAAACCTTAAAAACTGTAAAATAGCGAAGACGGGAAGAGCAAACGGAAGCTGAAACCTACAAACCCAAGACAAAGCAACGACCAAGTGAAAAAAGACAAAAGAAAAGGAAAAATATAGATCAAGAAAAAACAAAATAAGAGGAACAAATCTGAACCTATCGGAGCGACGCTTACTAAAGAAAGAGAAAGATGACAAGAAACTCATTAGAAATTCAATAACAATCGAACTATATACTTCATGGGATTTTGATCTTAAGTGTGTACTGGTTCTAGAATATTTTGTTGTTTTATGGGTTATGAGATTATTTATATTCTCCAACATTCTCAATCCTGCATTCCCTATCCCCAATTTTGTTCTCAGCTATGGGCTTCGAGAATTGCATATCCTGCCATCTTTGTGAATTTTCTACAGCAACTGCTTCGCTTCCTGGGCTACTTTTCCGCTTCTCCTACCGAGGCTGTTTTGAATCTCAATTTTATTGAGTCGACTATACCCGGTCTAACTTTTCTAAGGCATGTAACACTAATGTATTGGTTCGACTCTCATGACCCTAACAAATGAACGGAGTCCAAAATCTTAGAACGGAATCGTAAGAGACAATACATTACTTTTGGATTTTTTGCAAATCAAATGGAAATCTGGGCGGCATTTCACAAGAATTTAATCCNTACACATACATGTATATGTATATATATAGATATACATATATATGTTCGTATACATACAAATATATATAGATATATGTATAGGTATATATATATTGCCAAAGTGAGCAGAACACGTATAAAAATCTTTGTTTTTGTTTGTTCTGTTTTAATATCGAGCGCAAACAAATTATGTGCTATACTTGTTTGTTTTGTGAATGAATCTAAGACGAGCTACTTAATGAGCTGAATATGAGTTGTTCGCAAAAAAAAAGAAAAAAAAATTGATAGCCCTAGTTCTAGATTTGTGATTATCTATCTGTTGAATTATGAATTTTTTTCTTGGAAAACATGCCACGAGTTAGAGCTGAAAAAAGTGAAAAAGAAAGAATGCAAGAGAATTCCAAGTGTGAGGGTTCGAAGGCTCCTTTTAGTGATGTCATGACATCTTATTTATAGAGGTCTCAGAATACAAATACATATAAAGAAAGAATAACTACCATGACTATCTGAATGATTTTTTTTGGACACCCGGAGAGAATTTTTATCCAAAACAAAGAATACATAGGACGGTAGGAGGATCTCCACTAAACACAAAATACAACCCACTCAAAAGAAAACCTAGAGGTCCTTCCTCTAGGAGTACAACACATGCAAACGAAACTCCAAAAAAAGAAACCTCGAAGGAGACAAACCAATCAGCCAAAATTGCAAGAGTGAAAACCTCAAAAACTGTAAAATAGTGAAGTCGGGAAGAGCAAATGAAAGCTGAAAACTACAAGCCCAAGACAAAGCAACGACCAAGTGAAAAAAAACAAAAGAAAAGGAAAAATATTGATCAAGATAAACCAAATAAGAGGAACAAACCTGAACCTATTGGAGAGACGTTACGAAAGAAAATGAAAGATGACAATAAACTCATTAGAAATTCAATAATAATCCAACTATATACTTTATGGGATTTTGATCTTAAGTGTGTACTGGTTCTAGATTATTTTGTTGTTTTATGGGTTCTGAGACTATTTATATTCTCCAACATTCTCAATCCTGCGTTCCCTATCCCCAATTTTGTTCTCGGCTATGGGCTTCGAGAATTGCAGATCCTACCATCTTTGTGAACTTTCTACAGCAACTGCTTCGCTTCCTGGGCTACTTTTCTGCTTCTCCTACCGAGGCCTTCGTTTATTTTGTATCACTTCTGTTTTGAATCTCAATTTTATTGAGCCGACTATACCCGGTTTAACTTTTCTAAGACATGCAACACTAATGTATTGGTTCGACTCTCATGACCCTAACAAATGAATTGAGTCCAAAATCTTAGAACGGAATCGAAAGGGACAATACATTACTTTTGGATTTTTTGCAAATCAAATGGAAATCTGGGCGGCATTTCACAAGAATTTAATCCAATGCTGCCAATTGGACTCCAGAGCTCAAAACACAAACAAGCTGCTGTATCCACTCCCAGCTCATTTCCTTCGAGGTTCTGTGCGTAAGTCTCAACCTTCTTCTACTCACCGTTCGTTATTTTCTGTATCGACGCATCAACGGCTACAAACAATAGCTTAATTGTGGTAGAGTAGCGGGAGTGTAATTATCAAGTGTGGTGGTAGCTCCTATTTAACAAGGCGACAAAGCGCGTGGCGATATTATCATCAGATGTTGGAGGATCATTCTTTACAGCTTTCTCCAACTGTGATGTTATGTTTTGTTAGCTGTGGGAGGCGACTCTCCCTTTTATGAGAATCCGCGCTCCAGTGCTAGGGAAACCTTTTTAGGGTTTCATCTCCGGGCATCGGGAGAGAAGGCGACGACATACGGTGCGCTCATTTCGTTTCTGAGTTACTCCATATTCTGTTAGCTACTGCTTTTTGCCGCCCTTCTGCTAGGTTTTACAATTTTTGTAAGGGTTATGATTGTTGTTGGATCTATGCTGTTTGGATACCGACAATTGCATCAGCAAGTTTTTTTCTTGTACTGTGGTAGGTTTGAAGTCGGTCTTTTTTGAGTGCTACCTGCATTCTCTTTTTTATCCAGATCTGCGATGAATTATCTCTTCAAATTTTGTAGTTTCAGTTTGGTTTTATACAAAAATAAAAAAAAAATTCTTAGCTTTGTGATGTTGTGATCTGGGAACTTGAATCTTGCCAGGTTTTGGGGGGATTGGAACAAATGGAGAGCATGAAAGTGGCTTCTACGTCCCGGAACACTGGAAAACAATCATTCCTANTGCTAGGTTTTGCAATTTTTATAAGGGTTCTGATTGTTGTTGGATCTATGCTGTTTGGATACCGACAATTGCATCAGCACGTTTTTTTCCTTGTACTGTGGTAGGTTTGAAGTGGATCTTTTTTGAATTCTACCTGCATTCTCTTTTTTATCCAGATCTGCGGTGAATTATCTCTTCAAAATTTATAGTTTCAGTTTGGCTTTATAGAAAAATACGTAAAAATTCCTAGCTTTGTGGTGTTGTGATCTGGGAACTTGTATCTTGCCAGGTTTGGGGGGAATTGGAACAAATGGAGAGCATGAAAGTGGCTTCTACGTCCCGGAACACTGGAAAACAATCATTCCTACCCCCAAAATCCCCTTTTCCTAGCATTGCTGCTCCTGGGTATGCAGACTTTGGTTCTTCTGGACCCCATCGAACACCTAAGCTTAGAGAGGGCAGTAGGTCTCATCAGCGCACCTCTTCTGAGAGCTTTCTCATTGAGGAGCAGCCGTCTTGGCTTGATGATTTGCTTAATGAGCCTGAGACGCCAGCTCCCGTGAGGAGAGGTGCTCATCGCCGGTCATCAAGTGATTCCTTTGCCTACATGGATGGCTCTTTCCCATACTCAAATACTGACAATTTATTTCAAGGGGAATGCAAGGGGAGGACTATAACATCTATGCCTTCATGGAGCTCACTTGAATTTGATCCACTTAAAAATATCCAGCATCATCATTTGGAGGGGAATTTATTTAGTAGAAATTTGTTTAATGGACAGCAGAATAGAGTTTGGGAGTCAGCGCTAAATGTGGGGAATTATTCCAAGTGTCTTCCTGCAGCAAAGGAGAAAAATATGCATACGGGATCATTTAGTGCTACATCGAAGGAGCCTGAGGTGGTGGTGTCTTGTGCTATTGAGAAGCTGGTGCAAGAAGAGTGTCCAAAAGGGTCAATGAATCTTTTGGAAAAGAAGGAAGCAAATCAGATGAAGAACTCACAGTCAGAATTCGATTCAAAGCGGGTTAAACAGTAAGCACTATATTTAGCAGCCATCTTATTTTGTAGGAAGATTTACATACATACCACCTAATTCTTATTTATTTACATATCTAACGCCTAAAATTCAAAATTTACATTTTTACCATCGAAATCTTTAATATCACATAAAAAAATACCACTATTAAAAAAGTGAAATACACCTTTTCATGCATAGGTAACGTGGCATATATGTAGAAATTGAAGTTTAGATGTTAGATAGATAAATACATAAAAATTGAGTGTTATGCATGTAAATCTCCCTTATTTTTAATATGCATTTTTTTTGCTCGTTTTAAATTGGTGTAATGTTTCTTGTTTCTGTTAGTGTACTTACAAATGCATTCATGACTAAACTTGAACTTAAACTGAATAAGAAAATTATGCATGTCGTCATCTGATCATTTTCTTTTCTATTAATTGCAATCACCAATTTTTTTTTTTTGATCTAACCATGGCATAGTCATGGAAGATAGCAAGAAAATGTTTCGTAGAATTTCAGAATTGGAATGACCTTCTGTGATCAAAGCATTCTACATTGTGTGTTACAAACAATATGACACAATCTAACCAAATGTATTGANTGAAGTCTTTAATATCACATAAAAAATACCACTATTAAAAAGTGAAATACACCTTTTCATGCATAGGTAACGTGGCATATATGTAGAAATTGAAGTTTAGATGTTAGATATATAAATACATAAGAACTGAGTGTTATACATGTAAATCTCCCTTATTTTTAATATGCATTTTTTTTGCTCGTTTTAAATTGGTGTAATGTTTCTTGTTTCTGTTAGTGTTCTCACAAATGCATTCATGACTAAAGTTGAACTTAAACTGAATAAGAAAATTATGCATGACGTCATCTAATCATTTTCTTTTCTATTAATTGCAATCGCCACCTTTTTTTTTGGTCTAACAATGGCATAGCCATGGAAGATAGCAAGAAAATGTTTCGTAGAATTTCAAAATTGGAAGGACCTTCTGTGATCAAAGCATCCTACAATGTGTGTCACAAACAATATGACACAATCTAACCAAATGTATTGAGAAGTAAATGAGTATGCTAGGACATATATCATGACTGATGTACCATAAACTAACTCAATTGTAAGTAAAGTTGGCTGATTGTGGTGAATGGTTGCTAGCTTTACTTAGTTCTAAATTAAATTAAATTTTTTATGTGAAATTATGGGGTTTTGAGTGGGAATGACAAATAGTTAGTGGGTATGATTAATTTAGGAAAAAAAATATTATTTTTGAAAGAAGCTAGTGAAACAGAGAAGAAAAATCAAGGATGTTAGGAAGGGTATAAGCCATTGAATGATGAGGATGTTAAAAATTCGAATGATGCAGAGATGGTTTTGGTTAAGGACTTCAAAGTATGCATTTATTGACATCAATTCGGTTAGCTATGAGGTGTTTATCTTAAATGATATTTAGCGAGAACATTATAAATTTGATTTGTGCTTGTGTTCTCAAGTTGAATTAGGAGGTAATTTGAAATACCAATTTTTTGACTAGAGGGATGAACCATTTATAATAATGATTATTGTTTGCGACTTAAATGTCCATACATATCTAATAATAAGTTCTTTGGGAGGATTCATGATTGTTATTGACTTATTGATAGAAACGTGATGAAAGAAGCTAGACATATTATGATGAACTTACTGTCTTGTTATGATTTTTTTAAATATCATTTTTTGATATTCGTATGGTACTTCTTCACATTTTTTTTGTTTATTTAATGTGTAATATTGAGGTTAACACTTCAAATGGCCTTAAGACTTATGCCTGCATCATATACATAAAATGCTTCAATATTTAGTCATGCTATTTCTAACCTCCACTTTAGGATGATATTGCTAGGGCTCTGAAGCATATCTCTTGTTCTGCAGTTGGTGGCATTAAATGCTTTATTAGTGTGCATCTTCCATGTTTTTTTTCCAATTCTTCTTTGTTGAGGCATATGTAAATTGACCATAAAATTTGTGCCAGGTAGGGCTTTCACTATAGTTGTTAGTAGGAGCATTTTGCTTGGCTAGACTTCATGAAAGGTAATTACTTTTAGAAGTTGATCTATACCTCTTTATATAGGTTGAGCTCTTCTCAAGATGTAACAATGCCAAAGCTAAATTTTACAATGGAGGTGTTTTTTTTTTTTTTGAAACTTTTTGAAAATTTTAATATTATTAGTGTCATAACTTCTTGGAACTTCCTTCCATCACCGATATCAAGCAAATCACCAAGTTTCCAACTTCAGGATATAATAATAGGGACTCTCCTAAAAAACAAATTGCTCGAAAAATGATGTTATCAAACTCTTTTATTAAATCAATGAACTCATGATATTCTTGAAATGATGCAAATTTGCTGGAGCTTTCATAGAACACACTTCTCACCAAACCATGAAATGAAACAACTCAAGGTTGTCACAACCTCCCAATCAAAATTTTGCACCTATTTTGGGGAAAGGTTGATATCATCTCAACCTCCAGAATCACCTTGACTTTGCTAGAATTCACCTTTATCCAGCTTTGTGAGAACTGAAAATTGAGAAACTTTCTTGAGCTAACATCAAATACCTATTTCTCGATGTTAAGCCTCATAGTAAAATTCTAAACTGTATTAAGGCTTCAATGGAGATACTTCAAATGCTTTGACTTCAATTTGTTCTTAAACATTAAGCTGCCAATCTAAATT
Source organism: Phalaenopsis hybrid cultivar (assembly GCA_002079205.1). NCBI lineage: Eukaryota > Viridiplantae > Streptophyta > Magnoliopsida > Asparagales > Orchidaceae > Phalaenopsis > Phalaenopsis hybrid cultivar. The sequence goes on from JXCR01148364.1 coordinate 228,651, forward strand.
TTATATATCTGCTATTTTGATAGTTGAATATATTGTGTATCAACAATTGATATGCTGCTCCACTATTCCTCAAGTCAAAAGGTATTACTTTGTACTAAGTCTCAATGGCCGTGTTATTGTCATCATTCGACATTTGTGATATTATTCCATCTTGAAAAAACATCTATAAAGCTTAAAATGGGATATTCTATTGCATGCCTACTATTAAATTTTTTATTTGTATTTGATAAGAATATTACAGAGGCGTTGTTCAAATTTTTAAAGTCATGCACATGCAAATTTTTTTTTGTTTGCTTTTTCACCATAACCACATTTACTCAATAAGGATACTTAGTCTCTGATAAATCTTGATTTTAGAATTTTGTCAACCTCCTAGATTTCTTTACTTATTTTATATTTATTTGTCTTTTTTTTTATTTAATTGGTATGCTTTCTGAGGTTCACATGAATTTGATGAGTTGCCACTTCAATTAACATTTATGGTATCTATGAAGATTCTCAAGAAGAAACATCTCTTATACTTTTTATCATTTTGATGAACCCAAAACAAAATCTACTTTTTCTATAGAGAAGTATATCTTGAAAGTTTTTGATTTTTTTTCCAGTTATAGATACTCCCATTGTTGGATTGATTGATTTAATCATAAATTGCTGTTCAGTTCTTCTGAATTTAGACATAATTCTATCATTTTTGGTTCACTTTAATATTCTAATCTTCATATTCTACCTTGAGTCTTTATCGTATTTAGGTGACGGATACTTGATTTAACCATGTCTTCCTTCACTATAGTGATTTGACCAGTAATGGGAATTTGGTATTTTAATAGTACAGCCTGATAGATTTTAGGTGTCCTTCCAAAATGGCTTTTTACTTTAAAGGAGCTCACACAATTGTAAGCTTTATTGGTCACGTGACAAACGCCTTATAAACTCCTTTATGACACATTACTAGTTACACCTTTATGGTTTGTCTCACTCCACTAGTATAATACTCATATATCTAAGATTGATTTTATTTTATTTTTTTGTTTCTCAAATTATTTAAGAAAATTACATATATTGAGCCACCTAACATACAAATATTTGTATTTTAAAATTATTGATATCATTATTAACAAAAATAATTCGTTACCAATTACACCTTTATGTTTTGTCTCACTACACTAGTATAATACCCATATGTGATTTTATTTATTTTTTATTTCTCAAATTATTTAAGAAAATCACATATATTGAGCTACCTAACTGTATACAAATTATTTGTATTTTAAAATTCTTGATGTAATTATTAACAGAAATAGCATAACTAAGCAAATTTTTGGGTTGTGATAAATCATTTGAGGTGAAAGACATGAGATGTGAAATGAGGATAAGTTACTTTTTAGTTTTGTTGATAATTGCTTTGTCATGCATCCTCATGAGAACTTGGTTGATTCCTCATATGATTGCCTCTATTATTTCAGTGATAAATTTTTGCATGTCTTAAATTGGCTTCTCTCTAAATGCTCCCATCATTTAGAAACTTTTCCACAAGATTCTTCACTTGATGATGACAACCAATGTAATGCACATTGTAATTGTGGTAAATGTAATATATTTTATTTTTTTAGGAGGCAATTTCTTTTTTTATAGTCCAGTTGAAATATCTTGTATAATATAGTTACCATCATCATAGAAAGAAGTTGATCTATCAAAAATGGTGGGTGTTGCTGATGAGAAAAATGGTTGACTGTGGTGGAGGCAACTTTGGCTAAGATTTATCCTTAGTTGGTCATTAGAACTCCTTGATAATGGAGCAAACTTTACTTTTTTTCTTTTTACTTTTTTGAGTTGGTTGTTTTGACTTGGGAAATTAAGAGATCCACTTTTAACATCTTGATCAATTCTTTGACATTTATTTTTTTGTCGGCTTTGGGTAGTTAGTTGGCCATATTCGGGTTATTTTTATTGATTATAAACTTGAGTTTATCTTATTTCAATCTTAAAATATAGATGATTTTACAATATCTTCAATTGATCATGTACCTCTAGTTTTTCATTGTGAAATGGGTTTCTATGTCTTTGAGAAACTCACTCAGAGCCTTTTAAACAAAATAAGGTTTGTCTACTCTTCCATGACTTTTGAGTGCTTGAGAAATTTAAATCTAATAGCTATTACATGATGATTTTTATGGCCTTATGTGGCTATTCAAAAGCTAACACAATATTACTCTATCTAGCATTGCCAATTAGAGCATGTGTTTGATACACCAAGTAAATAGCTTCCATAGACTTGAATTTATCATTATATTTCTTTAGTCAATGATTGGGGCTCCTTGTTCTTTTATGTTAATTTAACCAAAATTTAACTCTTAGGGTTGTGTGATGGTTTGATCTCGTGAACTAGGGCACGAGTAACAGTTCACTAAACTAATCTTATAATCTTCTTGTTAACACTCCCCTCAGTCGAAATAGGGGAGGGATCCACTAGTACATGCCAAGTACATTCTGCTTTTGAGAGGCAATAATCATGCTCTGACTCCAAGTAACTTGTAGCACATCGAATATTGCTATGAACTATTTCTGCAGCATTTCAAGTTTGCTATATATTTCATTATAGTAGCCTTCTCCCCTTCTTCTATGTCATCAACTCTATGTGTTTTTGATTTTCTTCATTATTATCTTCTTCCTCTTGATGGCCTTAAGGCTTATGGATGCCTTGTCATTTTCTTTTATGCCATCAACTTCATATTTGTGATTTTTTTTTTTCATTCTCAGCATATTTCTCTTGATGATCTTAAGGCTTATGGGGCTTGCATTTATTGAGCATTACTTCGAGGAACTTCACTTCAACTTTTATTACTCTATTTTTAACAAAGTTATTAATAAAAGCACCAAAAATTAATATCTACTTTTATAATTGGAGAGGATGGGTGTGAAGGGAGCTTACTTGCAAGAAGTAGAAATAATAATATTTACACAATAAAAAATCAACAAAATACGCTTACTGATAATAGAAATACTTTTATTTGAAATTCTTTATACACAAAATAAGTTTTTCTCTTGATTTTAAAAATACTTGTTGGCACTTATTGTAGCATGACTATATGGTATAAATAAAGCTGCTTGGCAAGCGAGTCGAGTGATGACATTCAATAGGATTTTTTTTTTCTTTATGTAATTACTGAATAGCCTTCAATGACACTTGGAATTTGTCGATACAGTGCTGTTGTTTGATCTTCCTTGAAGACTAACTTTATGATTTGTTTGATTTGTTTAATTTATTTTCATAATTTATTAGGTTTTTTCTATTGGTGTGGCGTTCATGGCTTTTCATCTTTTGTTATGAAGGTCAGGTTGAGCCATAGGTTCTACCGAGCTACGATCGGATTGGATCATATTTTTCGTTGGTCTTACTTGAGGGAAATTCTATTCTCAATGCGCTAGTTTCTCTATTTTAGAGCAAAATAAGACTAATTTCTGTTTGAATTTAATATGGTATATGAATTTTGGGGCTTAAAAAAATTGGCTTAGGATTAGTGAAATAATCAAGCAGATGATATGTTATTTCAATAGGCGTAAAATTAATGATCTTTAGCCAATATCTAATAGGTCAAATATTACTTTGGTGTGATAGGTTTAAGTATCTTAAGCTAATAATACAAAAAGAATGTGTATGTAGATGATAATAGACTATAATTTTTTGGTTGTCGGTAGAACGTATCGGGATATTTAAAGAGATTATTATGCTATAAGAGATTACTTTAGATATTTAAATGAAAGTTTTATGAAAGCAAAATATATTATTTTTGTTATATGTGTCATATCAATGGACAATGAAGTGATTGGCAACTAAATAGTAAAATGAGATTGGTAAGACTTTGACTGATTGATTGATAAATTAGTTTTTGCTAGTTTAATGTTTGGCAAAAGATTCACCAATAATTTAGAAAAATAAAACTCTTGTGTGAGCAATAGTGTGAGGAAAAAAGTTTGATATCCGGTTCAAAAAGATTAATGAAAAATAGTGTTGATATCTCATGTAAAAAAAAAAAAAAAGAGTGGAGATGCAAAAACCCCAATTTAAATTGTTGAGATCAAGCCAATACTATTAATGATGTATTTGGTAATGTGAAAGAGCATTTGGATTGTAAGATTAATGAAAAGTTATGAAGTTTTTCTGTAATCTTCATAAATGCTTCTTTAAGATTATTTTAAAATTATGTTGAATTAAAATATCATCTGTTTTTTTGGCTAAAATTGTTGATATATAGAGAGAAGGGTTATTGCTATTAAACTCTAAAATAACTTCTTCCTTAGGCGGTGCATGTTTAATTTGAATTGTATGCATTTGTCTTTTTTAGATGCCCCGAATAAAAGCACTAAGCTATTTGTTGACCATGTTCATCTTGCCTAAATAGTTTTGAGATATTAGAACGTGTACTTGGAAAAAGTTTTACAAACTACATGTACAAGGAATCCAAGTTCTACGATAATAATTCTTGAGGATTAAGAAAGTGTTTGGAGATAGAGGAAGGGATGGAGGGGTAGAAATTCATTATTGAAAATTAGGATAGAATGTCGAAGATATAATAGATAGTTGCGAATACTAGGTTTCATGTTTATGATTACTTATTTAACAAGAATTTTGAATATGGAGTAAAAGATTACTTGAAAATTCATGATTTTTCATGCTTTAGTAAGGGGATTATGAATTCCTATTTTTTAAAATAAGTTCATGATACTTGCAATTAGTTTATAAGTAACAGATTTTTTTTAGCTACTTGTTTCACTTGGGCAAGCGCTTAGTGCCTTTGATGTTGAGAAAATCATGCCACCTTAAGGAGAGGCTGACACTTTTATAATGCTATTATCATTACGTCGTTTGCCTTATCTCAATTATTTACGAATCTTCCTTATTAATTCACTTCTTCTGAGTTTTTATATGTTAATATTATTTTGTTTAGTTCATTTGCACCACTTTGTCATATTATTTATATCTTGCATTCTTTGTCTCCTCGTTTCATATTAAGTTAATTTAAATGTCTTGTTGTTTCATTTTTTTTTTCATCTTTCATTATACATGCCAAACATCACATGAAACGCCGACCATCGATGATCCGATTAAAAGAGTAGATGTTTTAGATTCGACTTATGCTAAGAAAGGCCGAGGTAGGCCTATGAAGACTTCGGCACATTGTATAAAAAATGATCTTAATTTATTAGAATTAAATGAAAATATGACACTAAATACGATGCAATGGAGAAAAAGGATTCATATAGCCGACTCCACTTAGTGGATAAAGTTTTTTTGTTGACATACAATCTTTTTATTATTGTTATTATTATTTTTGCAAAATTCAATTCAGTTCAATAATTTTATAGACTAATACTTTATTTTGTATAATTAAATTTTCTAATTATGTTTTACATTATTAAACGTTAGTCATTGAGATTCTTTTATCAAATAATATTCTTAATATACTTTCTACTTTTATCCTTTTGTTTAACCATGAGAGCTACATCCTTATTTATGTCACAATCATTTTGCATAAGACTGTTTTTAGGCATATCTCAAATTGTGGTAATTTTGATGGGATATGAATAATTTCAGTGATATAAATTTAAAAGGCATAATTTAGGTGTTAGACATGTAAATACATAGGAATTGGGTGGCACATAGTACTCAGAATGAGTCTCCTAGGCCGAGAAGTTAACATTAGCTCGTAGGAGATTTCTGAACCAGATATTCATAGTACCAATAAAGATCTCTATCCGCCTAAACACATAACCAAGGTCTCAACCATTGATTTTTAAAGATTTGGATAATACATTCTAGTCTAGTTTTGTTAAATACATCACAATAAAATCCTGCTAACAAATTAATGTGCTTACCTCACTAGAATGGGCATCAAGGACAGAACTCTTAGACATTCTTTGATATGTTTCAGACATGCTGCATTTGATGGCATTTGAGAAATAAAGTAAAGCGCTTGCATAGGCGTGACTTTATCAACATATTTCCTTAGTCAATGACATCGTCATAGAATAGGAGCTGGTGCACCTTGTTCTTTAGTGGTAGTTTAACCGAAATTTAATTCTTAGGGCTGTGATGGTTTGACCTCATGTTCTAGATTGAAGAGTGATAATTCACTAAACTAAACTTTTTAATCACCTTGGAACAATTTACTCGGTGGAAGTTGGTAAGTGCTCTGCTAGTATATGCCAAGTACGTTCTGCCTTTGAGAGTCGACAATCTTGTTCTGGCTCACACATCGAATATTGCTATGACCTACTTTTGTCCTATATCAAGATTGCAACATAATTCGTTATAGTCGTCTTGTCCCCTTCTTCTATGTCATCAGGTCCCTGTTTTTATTTCCTTCATTACTAGCATCTTCCTCTTGATGATCTTAAGGTTTATGGATGCCTTGTCCTCTTCTTCTATGCCATCAACTCCATGCTTGTAATTTTTTTCCTTCATTGCTAGGACCTTCCCCTTGATGATCTTAAGGTCTATGGATGCCTTGTTCTCTTCTTCCATGCCATCAACTCCATGTTTGTGATTTTTTTCATTACTTATCTACCTCTTGATGTGCTCAAGGCTTATGTGGNGCTAGCCAATTTGAAGCCTATTTCGAACTGGAACAAATCCAAATAACTCAATTTCAGCCAGATTGAGTCAATTTGGAGCTGAAACGGATCTAAATAACTCAATTTGATTCAGCTTGTTTTGACTTAGAGCTAAATTGAGCTCGATCAATTTCGAGTTGAGCTGGCTCGACATTGAATATAACGAGTAAGGAGGCGATTTTGAGCCACACTCAATCCATTCAAGTCAATTTTAAGCCGGCCCCAATTCGGATAGTTAACAGTCATATTCCTATGTTATTATTATCTCGAAATAAATTTAGTTATTTTGAAAAATCATTCTAATTTAAAAAAATCCATCTCAAAACAAATTCACTTCATTAACTTCCACAATAAATTGTGGGCTCGATATTCTGCAGCCTGGCCCACGAACTGAAACCGCAAGGTTAAATTACAGGAAAATTTAATTTGTGACCATTTAGTGTAAATCTGACATGAAATGAACATATTTGTTCAATTTGAAGATAGATATTTTGATAACTTAATAATATTTGTAATTTTATGACTTTTTTTTTATTTAATAAAATCATTAAATAGTTAACTCATTATCCTTGGATTGATTGGAACCCAAATTAATACTGTGCAGTGAAATGCAACCTCGTCGAACTTGGGTCCAAGACCAAGATGATGCACTAGGCAGACTCCTAACTCGCTCAAGTTGACCATCCAATAAGGTGACCCAGTCTGCTCATTGATCTTCGGGAACTACACAATCTAGGATTCAGGAACACGAATGGACAACGTGGACAAGATATTTATAAGAGAATATCATGCCAACGATACTATTAACTATAGATCAACGTCCAAGAGGACATAATTGATAAGTTGGTACTCCCTTATTATAAAAAAAAAAATCTTCAATAAAAATAGAGTGATTCATGTAACAAAAATGATAGATTGATTCAAGAATAACGTATCTTTACTTATGAATATGTCGATCTCTTTCTTTTGAACTCTCTTTCTCTCCTGCCTAACTCAATTCTTGAGATGTGAGTCCACTGACAGATAAGGATCAAAACACGTAAGGCATGAATCTAACCCAACTCTTTGGTAGAGTTAACCAAACAAGCTAAAACTAAATCCAAATCTTGGATCAATTGACCAATTTTCCAACCATAGGGCCACCACCATATGTCATCTCCATGGTTTTTAGTGAGAAATAATGTATGCTTAGTCATTTGTTTATAGGTAAACCACAAGGAGGAAGCTCTTATGATTTGATAACTTTGGATGTTTTGAGGTTTGATTTATTTGGTTCAAATTTACTTATGAGCAATATTAAATTCTTAAAATATATAGTGGAAGAAGGGGAATCTAAAAAGGGGACCCCCTAAATATCAATATATTACATATCATTCTTATGTAGTTATATATCTAGAACCCGCAGTTTGATATTTATACTAATGACATTTTTAAAGAAGAGGAGTACACAGAGGAGGAGAAAATTCTTAACACAAACAAAAAAATTGAGGCAAAAAGTAAAAAGCAATAAAGAACAAAGAATGAAGAATAAAAAGAAGAAAGAAAAAGAAATAGAAATCTTCCACAGACTCTAAGCATCCAAAAACTCATCTCCAAACTTGAGTCGGAAAAAGCTACGGAGGCGAGTTCCTGCCTTGTAGCGAAAAGCTCCGCGAAGAGTACGTCGTAAATTAGCCCAATAGCGAGTCTTGGTTGTTTCCCCCACGAAGGCAATGACAATATCCACCTAAGACCCGACGAAAGTTGCGACCTGAACGAGGCTACAATTCAAAAGAGCAAACGATACAGGCGAGGAGTAAGACTTGAGTTGGGCAAATACTACACCTAAAAATAAAAACATACCGACAAACTTCTCAAAAAATTGGGCCTTCAATCAAAACATTAAAAGCTAACACAAAAGAGAAAAGGATTGTTAGAAAACCAAGGGAGTATGAATAATTGTTTATGAAGTTATATTTTATTTATTTCGAGTCTCTTCTTTTTTAAGGTATGCTTCCAAGAGGTAAAAGACTCGAGGGCTTCATGTATGATAGAAAACATCGGAAACTATAACATTTCTGCCAACATACTGGAACAAGCTTTCTAGCTGGCCTCCTTTGGTCGGACGATACTCCAGCCGACTCCTTGAGCTGGCTAAATTCCACCCATCCTGCTTCCACCCGGCCTACTTCCACCCGACCACTTTTTGAGCTGAATGCTGACCGAAGCTCACATCTAGCAGTTGACGAGGTACAAAGAAATATGCACCAACACAAAAGACCAAAATAATCTGCAATACACTCAAAGCAAAGATAATTTTGTAATATTATTTTCCATTTTTTCCTCTTTTATAAATATGAAAACCTATAACATGTAAAAGGATTTTCACTTAGGTTCTCCTCTCTCAACCTCATATGTATGGAGAACTTTCTCCCCCTTTCCTTTCTTGTAATGCTCAGGTTCAAAAGAATGAAAGGGGCCAAATAGCCGGGAACTCACCTCTTCCACCCCCCCCCCCCCCCCCCCCCCCCCCCCCCCCCCCCCCCCCCCCCCCCCCCCNGAATTAAAAGTTATTGTCCTTAACACTAAATCACACTACTCATTAGGTGGTGCATGTTTAATTTGAATTGTATTTACCTATGCCTATTTAGAATGCTGTGAATTAAGGCGCTAAGCTTAATTTCTTAATAATATTTTATAATATTTAACTTTAGTCAATGAGGTTCTCTTATCAAATATTATTCTTGAGATAATTTCTAACTTTAATTTGTTTGTAAGAGCCACGACTTCATATAGATCACAATCATTTGTATAAGACTGTTTTTATGCATGTCACATTAAATTTTACTTGTTATTCTTCTAATGTAAATTTTAATTGATCTTCTTGTTTTGTAGATTGATAACTATCATATTTATATCCACTGAAATAGCAATATATTTCTAGTTTTTTCTCAACTAAGCCAAGCTACTTATCTTTTGTCATTCTATTTTTTTTCTTTTACTTTGGAAGATGTCCCACCCATTAAGACTATTGAATATCATATCCTATGTTATCTCTACTTGAACGTGCATTATTTTTCAAAGCCAAAAAGCCGAAAATTCTGTTTTAAAATAATGATTCGATTTATGCTTTTGAGAATTTTAATGTTCGGTTTTCATTTTTTGGATCAGTTTTGATTGTAATTGTGGTTTGCTTGAATCATAATTATGATATGCGAAAAATCTCAAGCGGGAGAAGGTAGAGGACCTATCAAAGTAATTTGGACATATCATATAGTGGCATGTGGTGGTTAAAGTGCTACATTGTTGGTCAAACCTTGTGTAAGCCATACCTAGCTCTCATATGGCCACGTAAACCCCACTAATACATCAATTCATAATAGTATTGAAAGCTTTAATTTACTTGGACTTGCAGCTTGAATAATAAGAATTTTACTAACCTAGATATACATCAAGAAGTTTCAGAATATTTAAATAACTGCTATAAACAAGAAAAAATAACTAACTATCAAATACCAATACCTTTAGAAAGAATATTTCAACTAGCAGAAGAAATTTAAATAATAGGAGAAAATCCCTTAAAATATTGGGAAAGAAACAAAGAGTTAGCTAATATCCCAATTATTAATCAAGATTTAGTTATAAGAACAAAAGAATTAGAGTAGTCCTTCAGATAAAGAAGAATTTAAAAGTCAAATAAAAGAATTAGGATTAATTCAACCGTCAAAATCAGAACATATCAACGACATTCATGATAAGAAACCTTGCAGAGGAAAGAATAGAATGGCAATAAATTATAAAATGTTAAATGATGATACTGAAGATGATGAATATAAAATACCTGATAAAGATATGTTAATAAACTTAATACAAGATAAAAAATACTTTAGTAAATTTAATTGTAAGTCAGGATTTTAGCAAATAAAATTAGATAAAAAATAAAAAAAATATACAACTTTTACCACACCCATAGGACATTACGAATGGATAATTATGCCTTTCGGTTTAAAAAAATGCGTCTAGTATATTTTAGAGAAAAATGTATAATATATTCAAACATCTAGACTATGTTTATATATATATATATATATATATATATATATATATATATATAAAGATTATATATTAATAGCGTCTCACACTTTACAAGAACATTATAAAAATGTAGAAGTCTTAAAATTAAGTATAAAAAATGAAATTATTCTATCTAAAAAGAAAATTGAAATTGCTAAAGAATTTATTAATTTTTTAGGAGAAAAAATGGGAAGAGGCGAAGTAGAACTACAAGATCATATTTCTAAAAAAGTGTTAGAATTTCAAGATAAAATAGAAGATACAAAGGAGTTACAAAAATTTTTAGGATTATTAAATTATGCTAGACCATAAATTAAAGACTTAGGAAAGATTAGAAAATCTTTATATAAGAAAACATCTGCCACATGACAAAAATATTTTAATAATGAAGATATAAAACAATTAAAAAAATTAAAGAACAAGTTAAAAACTCGCCAAAATTAACTTTACCATTAGAAACAGACTATAAGATAGTAGTAGATGTTTCTCAAGAAGGATGAGGAGCATAATTAAGAGTAAAATCTTATAAAAAATCTTATCAAAACACAGAAAAATTATGTAGATATGCATCAGAAAGTTTTAGGCAATTGCCAAAAAATCTGACATCGTTAGACTATGAAATATTATGAGTAATCAATGCTTTACATTCTTTTAAATTATTTTTACAAAAAGAATTTCTTATTAGAACAGATTGTGAAGCTATAATATATTTTAATAAAAATAAAAATGAGAAAAAGATATATAGCAAGAGATGGGTAAATTTTGTAACTACTCTCGAATGAAATGGATCTAATGTTAAATCTGAACATATAAATGGAGATAAAAATTTTCTTGCAGATTACTTATCTAGAGTCATCAAAACTCCTATTAAAAATTTAAAATCTTCGGATTTTAAACCTCCATAAAAAGCTAGTCAGATATTGATAGAAATGTAATTTATAGAAATAAGAATGATCTTCGGATCTTCTAAATTAGAANGGCAAGCCAAATGATTATTATGAGGCCTATGTGGTCGGGTTTGGTCATCAAGAGCTTTCAATGTTGTGAAATATGCTTAACGGACCGCTGAAGTGAAAAAAGGCCTATAAAGGTCTTGCATCACCACGCCCAAATCGGGCATGGCGACGTCTAACCTCTCCACACAATGGTTGAGAGGACTGCCTGAAGGTTGTGTGACCACGCTGCAAGACAAAGTCCACAGCGTAATTACGATGTGGGATGGTGTGGCCACGCCGGACCTCCAGTATTTGCACGAAGGTTGTCTTCAGCGTAGTCACACCTGAAGGCGGCATGACCACACCGCAAACAGTGAGCCAGGCATAATTTTGTCAGGGAGTTGGCGTGACCACGCTGACCTTAAGGGCAGAGCGGCATGAACACATCCTAGCATAACATGACCACGCTGGCTTGCCTATATTTTAAAATTTTGCCTCGCAGCCCTAATGAGGCATGCCACCTTGAGCCAAACTTTCAAGCCCTCCTTAGACTTGGGGATATCTCCTAGGGATTAAGAAAATTCTAGGGGATTAATCCTTTTTGGTATGTTATAAGTGTCATTGACTAACCATTTTTTGGCTTAATTGAGAGTCACTTTGAGGATTTTGCATTTGGGGGGGTGGGGGGAGGGGGGGTCTGGTTTAAGGTTTCTCTCTTCCTCATTTCTGTTTTGGGTTGGTTAGGATAGCTTGAGAAAGCGCAAGAGAGAGCTTCATCTTCCTCTTGGGGATTTTTGGAGATGCCTTGTATAGAATCTCTTGGAGCAAAGGGTTCTGAGGAAGACTCTTTATCTTCCTCAAGGAGAGATCTAAGGAGTTAGTCACCTTCTTCTCCTTTTTTTCTATGTTTTCTTCTTCTTATTCCATCATAATATTTGAGTGTGTGAGGAGAGTTTTGTGAAGAAGAGCTTGGCTAGCAAGGGAGCAAGGTGTCTACTCTCATACACTAATAGAGAGCTTCATCTTAGCTCGGGGAAGGATTGTCGGAGATGAGCCGGAACTCCGTAGGAATCATGTCGGACTCTCCTTTTAAAGGTGAGCTTCTTCATTCTTTGGAGAAAAATTGGAACGAACCTCGTTAGAGCTTCATCGCCATCTCTCATACAACTGGGAGAACTTCATCCTACATGAAGAAATGCAACATCAAATGTCACGTTCAAACGCCACGTTGGTGAGATTCTTAATAATCCCTTGTGTTTTCATTCTTAACCGGTGATCTCTAGACATGTTGGGTCGATCACTTTCTTGACAAGGTAGACATTGGGTCTTAGTAGCTTAGAATGACAAGTATGTTGTACCTTGACCCGGCTACCTCTACCTTCTATGGATTACTCATCTCTTCTCTTGACTACATTTATTGAGCCCTGTTGCACTTTTTGTCTTTCTTGGCATCAACTTGACTAGCTGATTGTCAATGAGTTGCCACATATTTGGGATACGACGATTCGTCATCTGCCCTTATGGCCCGTATGTGCTTTGGCGTATTGGGATTCTCCATCATGATGATTCGATTGTTTCACAAGCTCTATATACCAATGAGTCTATTACCCATGCAGGACTGTGAGAGTCTCATTCTCCGCCCCATGACTTAACTAGAACTTTCAAAGTATCTGAGCATTCTCCTATTAAATAACTCTATATTTGATATCCCTATGTTAGTCGCACTACTAATGTAAGCAAAACTCTCTGGATTAAGATTATTCTGGAGTAACCACCAAGATGTAAGTAATCAAGTGGAATATGTGCCCTTGGAGTACTTTAGACCTCATAACAGGCAAACACACCTGAATCTCTGATTATGGGTAGTTTACGTAGGTATTCTTTCGTGGATGTTGGTCCAAGTTGCTTTCACCCGAACTTGTTTGGGCAGACATACTCGACTTATCCTTGAGAAGTTTATAGAACATATGCTCTCTATATTGTTTCTCTTATTTGTCATCTTTGTCGTATGTCTATCTTTTCCAGTTTCTCTCTTATCTTGATCATTCACATGACCTGAAAGAGAGACTTATTTGGAAAAGAGAAGTATACGAAGACAGACAAACTATCGACTCGTTCAAAAATAAAAAGAGAAATGAACGAAAACATTTCCCTTTCTGTCGGATCTCACGTTCTATGTCTTTGGCATGGTCTATTAGATGATATGCATTTAAATAAATTTCCTTTTCAAAAGTACAGGCTCCTAACATTGACTAGGGTACCTCATGGCTCACCTTGTCACACCCAGTGCACTAGTTTAGGTCATAACATACTACCTCATGGAAGTCTATATAAATAAAATAATATTATAAATTATATCGCATATGTTCCATAAAAGAAACTAAATAACATGTATCAATATGATTGCATGGTATATAAATGTAAAGTTCTTCATGCGTGTTGCAACTTCAATGAGTAGGCTTTAGAATTGAATCCAATGTAAGAAACAATTTTCATTAATGTGACATAACATGTTGTAACAAGGACATTTTGGCTTTCTAAGTGGTCTAATAAACACCAAAAACACAAATACTTATAAATTTCCGTACTCTATGATTGGTATGGACAAGTTAGATGGGACCAATAACAACTAAAGATGCTCATTTAAGTATTATAAATGTGTTGAACCCACAATTGTCTCATTTAAGTGTTGAACCCACTCGGCTTTGAATGTCGACCAAACTCTGTCTGTTTTGGTTCTGAGTCGATTGGTCGGCCAAGTTGGTTAACCGGCTATTAGGTGGATTTCGGGTCAGTCGGCCGACTAGTTCTCGTTTGGCTGGTTTCGCCCACATTCCCGTCTTCCTTGGATCTTCTTACACGCGCATGCTCCAGGGCTAACTCATATGGTAAGGTACTTGTATATATATTTACATATGTAGCACTACAAAAAAAAATTATGTTTTAAGCAACATAAATTTGTTTTTTTATATTTATACCACCCAGAACTTTCATATCACATAAATAATGTCATTATTTTTAACTTTTAAAAAGCGAAATGCACCTATGTGAATCAAAAATGAAAATTAGGTGTTAGATATGTAAATACATAGGAATGAGTGGTATGTATGTAAATCTTACGCAGCATTTGTCTTTTCCACTCATTTACTGTGCATTTTGCATTTCTAGCACCCTAAACTTCATATATTGCGTAAATTCCACTGCACGTCTTCATGAAATAGGTGCATTGCAGTGCTCAAAAGTGAAGAAAGGTGGTACTGTAAAACAAGTATATGAGTTGGGTGGCATAACTGTAAATAGCAAAATTTAAGCCTTAGATATGTGAATGCATTTGAATTGAGTGGTTTATATGTACAGATCTAAGTTTAGATGTTAGAAATATAAATATGTAATAATTGAGTGGTATGTTTGTAATTATTTATTTAATATATATATNTCTTGCTGTCCTTTGTCCAGTTGTTCCTTGTCAGCTTTAAAAATTAGGAATATTTACATACATATACCGAACTACTATGTATTTGTATATCCAACATCTAAAATTTTATTTTTTACATCTATAACTTTTATCTATGCATGAACATGTGTTTCTCCCTTTAAGATTAATCTAGTGATTTTTTTTTATGAGAAATGACTCAGGAATAACCTGCACCACCACACGTAGAGGTACGTAAGTTGTCCGGACAGAAAATGCGCCCCACACAAAAGTCTCTCCAAACATACCCTAACTTGTTATAAATGCAAATATCAAACTTTAGGTGCTAGGTGCGTAAATAGATACAAATGTTGGGTATGTAGGTAAATTTCTCAAATTATATAAAAAAAAAAAAGTGAAGATATCACATGACATGAATACATTGATAATTTCTTAATTTCATCATTAATAATTTCAAATTTATAAAAAAAAAGAAAATTTTTATTTTTTGATAAATATTATATATATATATATATATATANAAAAGTTTAGAGAGTGGCAGTGCGTTACTTTTGCAAAACTTAGAAGCTTTAAGTGTTCTATTTGGAAAATTTGGAAAGTTTACAAATGCTTTGATGCTTTACATTTGAAAAATCTGACACTTTTCAAACTCTATTTGGAAATTTTGGGAGAGTAAATGCTTTACTTTTGTAAAACTTGAAAGCTTTAAGTGTTGTATTTGGAAAATTTGGAAAAGTTTATAGATGCTTTGATGCTTTACATTTGAAAAATCTCAAACTTTTCAAACTCTATTTAGAAGGTTTGGGAGAGTGACAATTTTTTTTTTTTACAAAAACTGAAAGCTTTAAGTGCTGTATTTGGAAAATTTAGAAATCTTTTCGAGTCATTTTGATTTTTGAAGATTTGAAAGTCTTTGGAGCTTCTTTCTTTTTGAAAATTGGAATTGTTTCATTTTGGTATTCTTTTAAATACTACATTGGATGTCTCAAAACATCACTTTTACATAATTTTAAATATTATATTCTTGTTGTCTTGGAAAACTTCAAATGTTTTTTCAAGCCCAATTTGCTTGATGTTTTGGGAGTTGATTTGATTATTTGTTTTTGAAAGAATTTAAATGGTTTTAGACCGATTCACTTGCGATTTTGCTTCTGGCTTTGTTGATTTTATTTAAATGGGTCGATCTCCTCCACTTATTTGGTTTTGTTTTTTTCTTTCCAATGGTTAAGTTAAAAATGAGAATTTCTAATTTAATTATTTTCAGGATTGATTCACAAAGGGGTGTAAACGAGTCGAACACAAGCGAGCCTAGACTTTGCTCGCGTTCGTCTCGTTTATATTTGGAGCTCAAAAAGTGTGTTCATGTTCGACTCATTTGCTTAGCGAGTCGAACACAAGTCGTTCATAAACAAAGAGTCATTTTGACGACCCTAATCACGTAACCATAAGATGTTAAGAATTGGGCAAGATTTAAAACATTATTGGAATCTAATTTAATAATTTTTATTCTATTTTCTTAATTAATATTTTTAATTGATTATAAATCTTTGTANGCCGAACAAGAGTTGAGGGCTCAGCTCGTTTATATTTCGAGCTCAAAAAGTGCGTTTGTGTTCGGCTCGTTGCTTAGTGTGCCGAACAAGAGCCGTTCACGATCAAAGATTCGTTTTGACAAAGTAATCAGGTAGACAATAAGATGTTAGGATTGGGACAAGATTTAAAACATCATTTGAATCTAATTTAATATTTTTTATTCTATTTTCTTAATTAATATTTTTAATTGATTATAAATCTTTGTAGCTTTGTAGTCAATTAATTTTCTTAAAAATACTACTCATCAAATATATATACATATATATAATTGATTAGTAGTATTTCGAGCCAAAATGAGCCGACACGACGAATAAATATTGGTTCGTGTTGTTCATGTTCAGCTCTTTAAGTTAGGTGCTACTGAAAGCTATTTTTATTATAGTATATGCATGTATTAAAAAATTATATTTTGCATCTCTTCTTGCTGTCTTTTGTCCAATTATTCCTTGTCAGCTTTAAAAATTAGAAATATTTACATAAATATACCGAACTACTATGTATTTATATATCTAACATCTAAAATTTTATTTTTACATCAATAACTTAGGTGATATAAATATATATATATATAAAGTTTTAGGTGATATAAATGTGAAAAAGCATAATTTAGGTGTCCCATATGTAAATACGTAACAATTGGGTGGTATGTATGTAAACGCCCTAATAAAATTTAGAAAATTAGGCACAGCATAACCTCAATGATCAACAAGCCACCATCATAAACCCAAACAATAGAAGGCGAAAAACCCTACTTATGGAACTACAAACCGATAGAACATTCAAAGAACGTCAAAGCCAAAGAATAGAAGACTGAAGCGTAACGAACTCCATGACCAATTTGTCATTGCAAAACCAATGAACTTCAAACATAAACCAAATCATCCATAAAAGCTCGAGTTTCATGATCACATATCAAAAGATGAGGAGAGGGAAGGGACAGATAACTGAGGAGATGAGATGTTTAGTTTTCGATAATTTCGGAAGAGACAGATGACTGAACAGACGAGAGAAATTGAAGCAAAGAGAGGAGGAATTATTGAGTGAGGACACCGCATGCATCACGGTGATTTACGGTCAGGATTATTTCTATTTAAAAAAAAAAAGAAAAAAAAATCGGTGGGACCCACCGAAATACATCGGGACCGTAGATCAGGTGATCTACGGTCCGGATCGGTCACCGTATGGAATAATTTTTCCAAAGAGAGGGAGAAAGGAGAAATCTTGGAAGGGTAATGCGGGAACAATACGTCAAAATACAAGGAGAAAGACGGAGCACAGACACAGACACTGCACCGAAACACATGTATTCGAGAAGGAATTTTTGCAAATGCTATTGCAAATGCTACCTCAAGCAGCGGAAGTCTGTGGGACGACGTAGCTCTACGTGCATCGCAGGGTATTCGTGTGTTATTTTCAGGTTATTTCTGAGTTATTTTCAATAATCCCGAATAATTAAGAAATAACCCGTGATCTTTATTTTTGGATTATTTATGGGTTATTTCGGTATTATTGAAAATAACCCAGAAATAACCTGAAAATAACTCAGGAATAACCTGCATCGCACGTAGATGTACGTCAGGTGTCCGGACAGAAAATGGGCACATAGATGCGAATGTTTGGTAAATTTATCAAAATTAAAAAAAAAATGAAGATATCACATGACATAATTACATTGATAATGTATTAATTTCATCATTAATAATTTCAAATTTAAAAAAAAAAAGAGAAAATTTTTATTTTTTGATATATATTATATATATATTTAATATTATCACAAAAAATTGATAGCTCTGCATGTACGCAACGTAACATTAGAAAAATATTATTCTTTTTACTCCAATTTCAAAAAGAAAAACATAAAAAATTAATCATGATAAACTTTATAATTCCTAGATCATTTATGACATAAGTATACTATATAAATATTTTTTATTTTATTTATCTAAGATATATATATATATATATATTATCTCTGAGAAATCTACATACTAACAGCAATTCTTTTGTAACATATCTACCACCTAAAATTTGATATTTACATTTTAAATTGTTACATTTTTATAAAGTTAGTAACGATGATATTTACGTAAATATAAAAAATTAGGGGTGCAATATACATATGTAAATATATAAGAAGCATGTGATTTGTATGTAAATGCTTTTCTTACAGTACGGATCTGAATGATCAGAACATTCAGATCCAATCTTTTTGTAAATATTTGTTAATTTCAGTAAATGAATAATATGAAATGCTTGAACTCGGTTAGATTAAGACTCTTATCATATTCGTTCAAATTAGCAAATAAATAAGCTTAAACAACTTNAGTAAATGCTTTTCTTACAGTACGGATCTGAATGATCAGAATATTCTGATCCAATCTTTTTGTAAATATTTGTTAATTTCAGTAAATGAATAATATGAAACGCTTGAACTCGGTTAGATTAAGACTCTTATCATATTCGTTCAAATTAGCAAATAAATAAGCTTAAACAACTTNGTAACATATCTACCACCTAAATTTTGATATTTACATTTGAAATTATTACATTTTTTATAAAGTTAGTAACGAAGATATTTACATAAATATAAAAATTTAAGGGTGCAATATACATATGTAAATATATAAGAAGCATGCGATTTGTATGCTTTTCTTACTGTACGGATCTGAATGATCAGAATATTCTGATCCAATCTTTTTGTAATATTTGTTAATTTCAGTAAATGAATCATATGAAACGCTTGAACTATGTTAGACTAAGGGTTTGTTTGGAACAGTTTATTTGGTGTGGTGGCATTTTGAAAACACACGTGGACTGTTTCGGTAAAGTGTGTTTTGGCAGCTTATGTATTTTGAAAATGTTAAAAGCAGCATTTTCACACCGCACCTATCAAGGTGCAGTGACAGCTTTTAGGCAGTAGTCTGACTTTTTCAAAATATAAAAATTTCTAATAGCCACCACATCTAGCTTATCAGCAGATTATTTTTAATCAGCTTATCAGTAGATTATTAAATAAGCTGCAGATGCCTCAAACAGACCCTAAGGCTCTATCATGTTCGTTCAAATTAGCAAATAAATAAACTTAAACAACGTTTGAAATCTCGAAACTTAAATGAAATAAACATGAACATAATCGAACTTGTTCTTTAATGTTCACGAACAAACTCATTTGTTGTTCATTAAATACTGATATTAAGCTTTATAATAGCTTGTATTATATATGATATATATTATTTAAATAAAATACTAACTTGTTTGTTTAAGCAAATCAAGTTTGAACAATATATGAAAGCTTGACACAAGTTCATGTCAAATATGAACAACATATAATTATATCAAGCCAAGTTCAAATTATAATATACTCTGTATAGGAGAGAGTAATTAAACATGGGTTAAGACGTGATACAAAGATTTGTCATAATCAGTTTGGATTTATGCTGGACAATCTACTATGGGAGCTATATATTTATTGAGAGGTTTGATAGAGAAGTACAGAGAGAGTAAGGATGATCTACATATGATTTTTATTGACTTTGAAAAATCTTACCATAAAGTTCTAAGAGAAGTTCTTTAGAGAGTTCTAAATAAGAAAGGTTTTGATATGACTTTTATTCAAGTCTTTAAAGATATGTATACTATAGTCGTTACTTGTGTTCGAACAAAAGAAAGTATTTCGTATTGCGGTTAGATTACATAAGGGATCGACTTTAAGCCTGGATCTTTTGCTTTAGTTATGGATGCATTTATTGGATATTTACAGGAGGATAGACCCTTAGTACATGATTTTCATTGAACGAACATGATAGATTAGAGAAAAAGAATTATGGATAAACATGAATTGTGGTGGTTTATATTAGAGTCTAAAGACCTTCGTTTGAGCAGATCTAATGTTGAATACATGGAACGTAATTTAGTACTAATATAACTAGTGGCAGGGATCAAATATTTAAAAGGAGTGAACATTTTAGGTATCTCGAGTCTATTATTCAAAGTGATGATGATATATATGGTGATGTGATTAGTATAATTCAATTTGGAATGTTGAAGTGGAGGAATGCATGGGGTTTATTGTGTGATGGAATTATACCGCTTAGACTTAAGAGAAAACCGTATAAGTTAGTGGTGAGACCGATAATGTTTTATGGTACGGAATGTAGCCTATAGAATAGAAAGATAAACTAAGTTGAAGGTTGTTAAGATGAGAACGCTTAGATGGATGAGTGGCTTTGACTCTTCGACTTCGAGGTCGTAGGTTCGAATCCTACTACCTTTCATTTCACTGAGAAACTGAAAACTAGGATGGGTTGAATCGAGCAACCATTCTCATTTTACCAAATGAGATAATATATTTTAGTTAATTAAGCATAAAATTTTATTATATAGCTGACATTCAACAAGTGGCATATGTAGATATATTTAGCAACTAAACATTCATATTTACATGCATAAATCTCAAAATTTTAAGGTAACATTTTAAAAAAATAAAAAAATAAAAATAAAAAAAACTATTGCCACTATTATTTTAAAAGGATAGTGCACGTTTATAAATAAAAATATTAAATATATATATATATATATATATATATAT
>JXCR01148364.1:264292-326876 GCA_002079205.1 Phalaenopsis hybrid cultivar
ACTTTTACACGCAAAGAAGATAATAATTTATAGACTCCCAAGAAACTATTCTTCAAGTTAATAGTGGCTAGTTTGGCATGCCCATCCTCTGGCACCTCCTTCATCAGCTTGCAACCAACCAAGGAATTTATCCGGATCCATGCCTCCTTCAAACTTCGGTAGATCCACCTTGATTTCGTAGTCTCTATGTCCTCTCACTTGTATTTCCTTTCGGGAACTCTCCCATTGTGAGGGATTCAAATATCCCTCTTCAGACCTCCTCTGATACCGAATCCCAAAACGTTACATGTCTCCTTCATCTCTGAAAATCTTCCAATGGAAGGGTTTCGATTCCTCATTTATTTCTCCCCTTTGGCTCTCCAGATCCTAGTCGAGCACATCCTCCTCTTGTGTTCACTCTTAAACCTTAGGAAGTCTCTGTTGAAGATGTAGCTCTCTTCGAATTTCTTCTTGGGTAGCCTTGAATATATCTCTCCATGGTGTCATGACTTAGGATTAGAAAAATCTTGATGAGGTTATGTTTTGGTCGTGGAAAGGATATTTAGTGGTAGGAATGAAAGTTTTGCTTTATGACGGATGCAAAGAAACCCTACGATGAGACTGGGGTCGAGTTAGCTCTGATACCAAATGATACCAGAACTAGTAGTAAAAATAATGGAAACATAAAAAAAACAAACTTTTATTAATATTAAAATAGGGTTCTAACATGACACAAGCGGGAAATAACAATGCTTAACATAAAATGACCTACACAAACACATCTCAAGTGTATTCCAAAGGTGATGGAGGCCCAACGAGGTGGGTTGGGATCGCCAGCGGGGTTGGTGTCAACTACAGGGAAAGTGCAGAATTGCAGTGACAACAAATATGGAGGGTCGTTTGTCACCGATGACAGATAGAGTGGTGGTTGGAAGGTGTTATGGAGCAAGGGAAGCAGTATTGGGGTGAGAAACGGTTAGTAGGGAGTGTCGGGAAGGAGGGGGATGGCGGGACAACAAGGTAAAGCTGCAGGTATGACGTGTTTGAGACTTGAGTGCAGTAAATGAAGAAGGGGAGAGGACGACGACTAATGTAAGGGGTGGATACGGATTAGGGCATGAAAGCGAAATGATACAAGACCACCTCGAAGTAAGATATAGCCGGAGCATCAACTTCTCGGATACAGTCGGAGCACCATCTCCTCAGATACAACCTTAGAACAGAGAAAAGAACTCAAGACAGGAGATTTGAAGCAAACACATTAATAATTGACTCTTACACGCACATAGAACAACAATTTATAGACTACCATTAAAGTTCTACACAAAAGGAAATGGAGGGTAGGTAAGAAGAATCTAGAAGACACTGTCGCAACCCATGAAGCTTCCCTGGATTGCGATAGTTTGCTCCTCCCTCCTTCGTGAGAATTTGCGATCTCCGTCTTGCTTCTGTGCAACTTCTGCCATTGCGATGCTTTGCGAGAGATTCTGTTCATGCAAGATCGAGCATCAATGGCTAGGTGTTGTTTTAGCGTCCACATTAGGTGCTGATAGCGCCTCGTGTTAGGGACAAGTTAGCGCCCACATGATTCTTACAGCCCATCGTTAACTTTAACAGAAAACATGATGATACCAGAACTAGTCCGAATTTATTAGAACACAAAAGCAAACTCTTATTAATATAGAAATGGGATTACAATCCGACACAAACAGAAAGAGAAAACACAATAACAAANAGAGGGTATGATACAATGGAAAACTACGACCTCCTCGTATACAACCCTAGAACAAGTGATCTGAAAACAAACACATCAAGAACTAACTTTTACACGCAAAGAAGATAATAATTTATAGACTCCCAAGACACTATTCTTCAAGTTAATAGTGGCTAGTTTGGCATGCCCATCCTCTGGCACCTCCTTCATCAGCTTGATACCAGAACTAGTCAAGCAAACTCTTATTAATATAGAAATGGGATTACAATCCGACACAAACAGAAAGAGAAAACACAATAACAAACCAAGGTTCGACTAGGGCTGTAATGGAAGATCCGAAGCCGGAGTGGCATCGACAACGTGGTAAGGGAATGAGAAGGGTTGGTGGCTGCGAGGTCGGTTATGAAGGGGTTTGGTGGTTGGTGGGCGAGCTGGACAGTGAGGCTGGCTGTAGGGAAAGGGTTGTTGGGGGTTGTTTAACAATCTGGAGGGCNCCATGCCTCCTTCAAACTTCGGTAGATCCACCTTGATTTCGTAGTCTCTATGTCCTCTCACTTGTATTTCCTTTCGGGAACTCTCCCATTGTGAGGGATTCAAATATCCCTCTTCAGACCTCCTCTGATACCGAATCCCAAAACGTTACATGTCTCCTTCATCTCTGAAAATCTTCCAATGGAAGGGTTTCGATTCCTCATTTATTTCTCCCCTTTGGCTCTCCAGATCCTAGTCGAGCACATCCTCCTCTTGTGTTCACTCTTAAACCTTAGGAAGTCTCTGTTGAAGATGTAGCTCTCTTCGAATTTCTTCTTGGGTAGCCTTGAATATATCTCTCCATGGTGTCATGACTTAGGATTAGAAAAATCTTGATGAGGTTATGTTTTGGTCGTGGAAAGGATATTTAGTGGTAGGAATGAAAGTTTTGCTTTATGACGGATGCAAAGAAACCCTACGATGAGACTGGGGTCGAGTTAGCTCTGATACCAAATGATACCAGAACTAGTAGTAAAAATAATGGAAACATAAAAAAAGCAAACTTTCATTAACATTAAAATAGGGTTCTAACATGACACAAGCGGGAAATAACAATGCCTAACATAAAATGACCTAAGCAAACACATCTCAGGTGTATTCCAAAGGTGGAGGCCCAACGAGGTGGGTTGGGATCGCTAGCGGGGTTGGTGTCAACTACAGGGAAAGTGCAGAATTGCAGTGACAACAAATATGGAGGGTCGTGTGTCACCGATGACAGATAGAGTGGTGGTTGGAAGGTGTTGTGGAGCAAGGGAAACAGTAGTGGGGTGAGGAACGGCTAGTAGGGAGTGTCGGGAAGGAGGGGGATGGCAGGACAACATGGTAAAGCTGCAGGTATGAGGTGTTTGAGACTTGAGTGCAGTAAATGAAGAAGGGGAGAGGACGACGACTAATGAAAGGGATGGAGACGGATTAGGGCATGAAAGCGAAATGATACAAGTCCACCTTGAAGTAAGATATAGCCGGAGCATCAACTTCTCGGATACAGTCGGAGCACCATCTCCTTAGATACAACCTTATAACAGGGAGAAGAACTCTAGACAAGAGATTTGAAAGCAAACACATTAATAACTGGCTTTTACACACACATAAAACAACAATTTATAGGCTACCATTAAAGTTCTATACAAAAGGAAATGGAGGGTAGGTAAGAAGAATCCAGAAGACACCGTCGCAACCCATGAAGCTTCCCTGGATTGAGATAGTTTGCTCCTCCCTCCTTCGTGAGAATTTGCGATCTCCGTCTTGCTTCCGTGCAACTTCTTCCATCGCGATGCTTTGCGGGGGATTCTGGTCATGCAAGATCGAAGCACCAGTGCCTAGGTGTTGTTTTAGCGTCCACATTAGATGCTGATAGCGCCTCGCGTTAGAGACAAGTTAGCGCCCACATGATTCTTGCAGCTCATCGTTAACTTTAACGGAAAATATGATGATACCAGAACTAGTCCGTATTTATTAGAACACAAAAGCAAACTCTTATTAATATAGAAATGAGGTTACAATCCGACACAAACAGAAAGAGAAAATACAATAAAAAACCAAGGTCCGACTAGGGCTGTAATGGAAGATCCGAGGCCGGAGTGGCATCGACAACATGGTAAGGGTATGAGAAGGGTTGGTGGCTGCGAGGTCGGTTATGAAGGGGTTTGGTGGTCGGTGGGCGAGCTGGACAGCGAGGCTGGCTGTAGGGAAAGGGTTGGGGGTTGTTTAATAATCTGGAGGGCTAGGACTACTCTTCTAAGGGATGTAATAGGGTTGCCTAATGTGGTGGAAGAAGCTGGAGTAGTGGACAACATGTAGGAAAGCTGGGAAAGGGGTTCTTCGTCAGGCTCGGAAGTGTCTTACACAGCAGAGACAACTGCAGCAGGAGGGCGACAAGGTGGTTGAAGATGGTGGGAAGGCCGGACAACTATGCTAATGTAGGTATGAGCGGCAGTAGGTGGTTGGAATTGATGGAGAAGCCGGGCTGCAAGGGTAAAGGTAGTTGCAGAGACAATCGAACAGGGTGCAAGGGTCTAGGATGGCTGGCGGTTGAGGAAAGGAAGAAGGTTTAGGGAATAAGATTGAGGGCCCGTTTGGGGAAGCTTATTTGGTGCAGTGGCGTTTTGAAAATGCACCAGATCCACTTGGGTAAAATATATTTTGACAGCTTATGCATTTTCAAAAAGCTGAAAACACCGTTTTCACACCGCTTCTAGCTAAGTGCGGTGGCAACTTTCTTACTGCGGTCTGACTTTTTTTTTTAAAAAAATTTGTAACAGCCACCGCACCTAGCTCATCAACCAATTATTTTTAATCAACTTATCAATAGATTATTCAATAAGCTGAAGTTTCCCCAAACATACCATGAGTAAGATAAAACACCATCTTGGAGTTGGATATAGCTGAAACTCCACCACTTCCTCTGATTTAGCCCTAGAACAAGGGAAACTCTCATCATAGGAAATTCGAAAAGAAGAGAACATCAATAACTAACCCTAAACTTTGAAAACAGTAAATAAATACTCCTATTGGAAGGGGAAGCAGAAAATGAAGGAGGAGAGGGGCGGGCGACATTCCCACCCTATTAAAAACGACGCCCCAAGCCACTTTGGTTGAGTTCTCCTTGGACCGGCCCTCAACTGATCTGGTTGGCTCGGTCTGCTGCTCCCGCCCGCGCGGGAGTGTCTGGCGTCCGCATCATATGATTTACGACCAATTTGGAGAAATTTTTAATAGTTTGGGACTAAATTGGAGCACTCTATACTCTTAGACTAAATTAGACACTTCTTAATAGTTGGGGGGACTATTTTGGGCTTTTACTCTTTTTTATTCACCTAGGCTACACATCAATCTTCATGTGATTTCTTGTTGAAAGAGAGTTGAATGCACACATATCTAGTAATAACATTACTCAGTGCAATTGAAAAAATACATACTATCATAAAATCTTTTCAATGAACTTTTCTTATATGGCCAATTTATCTTATAATAACAATTTTTTTCTTTTTGCTGTCTGATCTACGAAATGAATCCAAAATTGTCTTCCAAGAATAAATTGGGTAGATTTTCTATGGTCGAGGCTTAGATTAGGATTAATTTTGTAGTATAAATTTTACATGTGGGATCATTTGAGGTCAATTTTATATTGTAGAGGATTATATTAGAGAAATGTGATCCTTTGGAAATAAAATGGCTACATACTAATAGATGACCATTTTGAGATTTAATTTGTTTGTTAATGTAGGATGTTTTTGCATTGTTTCCTGTTTGCTGTTTCATTCACATGACTTTTTGATGAGAAAAATAAACAATTGCTTTTAAGCAGATTTTTAACCATTATGATATTTGAACACCACAATGCATCGGCTTTATTGCTGGAAAAGATTTTATTTTCTAAAATTTTGTTGATATTTGCTGGTTGAACTTCTTGCAGCCCTATTTGTCATTTCGTTGTGGCAATGCTATATGTTTTTAGCAATATTCTATCATTTAAATTTTTTCTGGTTCTCTTTATTATCACAAGTCATCTAAATTTATTTTGGCTCTTGTATTTTGTTAGGTTGGTGCTGAGTTTCTTTTTCGTGTGCTGGGATGCAAATCAAAGCGCATAACTGTGACCCACAAGAAGACTCTGGTATGCTTATCGATTTCATTTTTCTCAAATATTAATGCAACTTTTTTCTTATGCCCATGGAAGACTTATGTGGTAAATCAGAAAGGAGAGAAAATAATTTTGTTTCCTTCTATTTTTGAATTGATAATACATTGTATTATACAAGAGATTACAAGGAGAAAAAATAGGAAACTGACTCATTCCTAAATCTGGAAACTATTTAACTAATTCCCTCAATTTGAGGGATTACAAATTAATTCTAATTCCCGCTATTTAAGTGATTACAAATTAAGTCTAATTCCCTTAATTTAAGGGATTACAAATTAATTCTCTCAACCTTATTTCCATCTCAGACACACCTCGACACTTCCCCTTAAGCTGAGGAATAGATGTCTTCCATTCACAGCTTGGATACAAGATCATGGAAACTCAAACTGTTCAGCCCCTTTGTTAGACATCGGCTAATTCTCTCTGATGGAACATAAGACATACACACTAACCCTTCCTCCAGTTTTTCTTTGATGAAATTTCTATCAATTTCAATATGCTTTGTCCGATCATGTTGTATAGGATTATGAGCTATATTAATAGCTGACTTGTTGTCACAGTAGAGCCCTCCCATTAGACTCTTAAATCATCCGAAATAATTCTCAGCCAAAGTAATTCACATAATCCTTGAGCAATAGCTCTGAACTCTGATTCGGTAGATGACCTTGCCACTACATTCTGTTTCTTGCTCCTCCATGTCACTAGTTTACCTCCAAGAAAAGTACAATATCCTGTAGTTGATCTTCTATCCACTAATGGGCCATCATAGTCAACGTCGGTGTAGGCTTCTAGAGTAAGAGCGTCATTCCTTTTGAACAAGATTACTTTCCTCGGATTGCCTTTCAAGTAATGCAGTACCCTGTAGGCAGCCTGAAGACGAGGTTCTCTTGGATCATGCATGAATTGACTGATCATACTTACAAAATATGCTATGTCTGGTCGAGTGTGAGCAAGGGTATGAGTCCGCCAACCAATCTCTGGTACATTATTTTATTCATAGCTGGTTCTTCTTTAGCTTCTTCCAACTAATAGTTTGGATCTGTTGGAGTAGAGATAGGCTTACACCCAGTCTTCCCTGTTTCTGCCAATAAATCAATCACGTACTTCTGCTGAGATATGAAGATCCCCTGTGTGGAATATGCCACCTCAAGACCAAGGAAATACTTCATTTTCTCCAGTTCCTTTGTTTCAAATTCTTTTACTAGTCTCAGCTTTAATTCATGCTTCTTTTTCTCATCATTTTCAGTCACTATGATGTCGTCCACATAAACTAAAAGAGCAGTCACTCCCCCTATAGCTTAATGTTTAATGAAAAGAGTGTGGTTACCATAATGACCTTTTTCAGCTTGCACATCTTGTTACCTATGTCCCCTTCAAATCTCGGAGGGATGTTCATGTAGATTTCCTCATTTAGGTCACCATGGAGGAATGCATTCTTAACATCATACTGTAGCAATTGCCAATTGAAGTGAGCAGCCAATGCTAACGGGATTCTCACAGTGTTCATTTTTGCAACTGGAGCAAAGGTTTCCTGATAATCCACCCATAAGTCTGAGTGTACCCTTTGGCTACTAACCTTGCCTTATATCTTTCAAGGGATCCATCAGCCTTGTACTTCAATGTAAAAATCCACTTGCAATCAACAATATTTTTTTCCTTCGGTTTATCAATGATCTCCCATGTTTTATTCTGTTCTAATGCACTCATTTCCTCTTTCATAGCATTCCTGCATTCTCTTTTTGACAATATCTCAGACACATTGTTAGGGATGGCAATGATGTTCAAACTCACAATGAATCTTTTGTGGACTGGTGATAGGCGCTTAAGCGATACATAATTAGATAATAGATAGAGTGGATTAGATTCTTGGACTTGTGTTAGTTCAGGAACGACCTTTCTCCTTGAATACATCTGAGGAAATCTTGGGAAATCGTGTGTGACACTGGTTGGAATAGGAGATGATACTGGTTTAGGATCAGGTGACTCAGATGTGATTGGTTCAGAGGACTCGGGTTCAGCTGAAACATGAGGAGAGTTTGATTTAGGTTCAACAACACGGGCTGACACATGCGGAAAGTCAAGGGTTTTAAGTGGTTCAAATGATTCACAAGTCTTATCTTCCATCATGGAAATCTCCCCTTGGAGAGAGGACTTGGAAAAAAGGGTTTATTTTCTGTGAAAGTGACATCTGCAGAAATGTAATATTTTCTGGTAGAGGGATTGTAACACTTGTATCCCTTTTGAGTGGAGGAGTAACCGAGGAAAACACATTTGATGGCTCTGGGGTCTAGTTTCCCTCTATGCTGTTTGTGGTCATGAACAAAGGTGTGAGGCCAATTGAGGTTCTGAAGTGAGGGTAGAAGCTGTTAAGGACCTCTATGGGGCTTTTGTTTTCTAACACACGAGAGGGAAGTCTATTGATCATATATGTGGCAGTAAGAACGGCTTCTCCCCAATAGGACTTAGGAACATTCCCTTGAAATAGTAAGGCTCGGGTGGTGCTGAGTAAATGGTCATTCTTTCTTTCAGCTACCCCATCTTGTTGGGGTGTGTCCACGCATGATGAGTCATGGATAATCCCCTGTGATGTAAAGTAAGGTGATAAAATTTGATTGAAGTAGTCTTTAGCATTGTCTGTCCTAAAGCTTTTATTTTGACCCCAAAATGATTTTGAACCATTGAATGGAAATTAGGTATAACAGTGCTAATATCAGATTTTTGTTTAAGAAGGAAGAGCCATGTAACCCGGGTGCAATCATCAATTAAGGATACAAACCAACCAGCCCTAGAAGCATTAAGTATAGTGGAAGGACCCCATATGTCACTATGAATCAGATGAAAAGGATGAGAACTTCTTTTATTGTTAATAGGAAAAGATGCACGGGTATGTTTTGCCAATTCACAAGTGTCACAATGAAACTCAGAAATATCTAATCCTTGGAATAAATGAGGAAACATTATATTTAAAATCCTAAAGATGGATGACCAAGACGTAATTGATATAGCCAAATGACATCTTTGTTCGAGGAACTAAGGAGAGATGAAGGCAAATTGCTCCTAATTTTCTGGGATGGTTCAAGGTGGTAAAGACCGCTTCTTTTCTTAGCAAGTTGAAATGTCCTCCCCGAGTCCTGATTCTGAAAAACACAATAAGAAAGAAAGAAAACAGCACAACATTTGAGATCATGAGTCAATTTTTGAATCGATACAAGACTTGTTGACAGTTTGGGTACATGGAGAACATTTTTAAGGATAAAGCTTGGTGTGATATGTATATCTCAAATCCCTGCAACAGTAGCTAAAGAGCCATTGGCCATGACAATTTTTCTATTACTTGGACATGGGGTATAAGCGTGGAAGAGTTGAAATGTGGGGGTAATATGGTCAGTAGCTCCGGAGTCTATGATCCAAGAGCTGATATAGAATTTGTCTAAAACGTTCATGCAAACAGTTTTACCTGAAAGAGCTATCAAACATGCTCCAGAAGGCTTCTCAAGAGATCCCAACAAGCTTCTCAACTTTTCAATTTCTTCACTGCTGAACCCCTCTATTGCTGAATTTTCCTCAATATTGGGTTGCTCTGCCATAAGCGCTTGAGGCCTTTGTTGCCCCCCACGATTGCCCCATTCTCGGCTTGGAGGTTTACCGTTCAGCTTCCAACACTTCTCCCTTGTATGCCTTGATTTCTTGCAATAAGTACACTAAAGATTGTCTTTGTTCTTGTTCCCTTGGTTATCTCTACCAGAGTGTTTAGGAGGATCATTCTTCGACTTCTCCTGATTTATTTTTGCTGCTAAGATTGGCCCATCCATAGTATGTGGTTCTAGCATGACACTCCTTCGAATTTCTTCTGCTCGAATTAATGAGATTGTCTCTTCTAGAGACGGTGTATCCTCCTTGCCAAGGATTTGGATCTTAACATGATCAAATTCAGAATTCAATCCCGCCAAAAAATTGTATATCCGATTCTTCTCAATGAACTTCTTCAAAGTGACAACATTTCATCTCAATTACTCGATAGTGATCCAGTTCCTGTCAAAGATTTTGCAACAGAGTTGCATATTCTGTGACAGATTTGTCTCCTTGTTTGGTGGCTCTGGTTTTTTCTCTGATTTCATACACAAGGGCAGCATCACGGGCCTTCAAGTTTGTTCGGTTGATATAATCCCAGATTTCCTTTGCGGTATTCAAGAACATGCAAGTGTCACTGATCGTTGGGTCCATGGAATCCCATAGCCAGGACATAATCATGGAATCCTCCTCATCCCATGCGGTAGAGGCTGGATCATTTTTTTCTGGTCTGGTTCCAAGTGGGTGATTAAGCATCTCTTTTCCCTTTAGGTATGTGCGGACAATTTGGGACCATTGGAAATAGTTCTTCCCATTGAACTTGTTGGATGCCCGAATATTTTGTAACTCTCCAATTTTCTGAACCGCATTGGATTCTTCGGAAGGGTTGGAATTGCTGGAGACAGTGGTTTCAGACATTGACATGGTGGGGAAGAGAAATTCGCAGCAATTAAAGCTGGAATATGCAGAAAAGGAAGCCCAGAGAAGGGAAACACAACAATGAAGGCTGCTTGAAGAAGAATACGAAACCCCAGAAAATTCCAAGATACAGAGGCTGAAGAATAGCCGGTTGCACAGAAAAAACCAGCTGGGTAGGGAGGCCTCACGACATAGAAACAGGAATCTGATTAAAATTCCTGTGCATAGAGACAAGAATCTGATTAAAATTCTTGTAGGGAGGTGCCAACGAAAAAGGAGTTAGCGACAAAGGAATCAGCGGCAAAGGAATCAGCGGGAGCGACAAAGGAATCAGCGGCAAGGGGATACAGGTAACAGCTGCAAGAAATCGGCGGCAAAGGAATCAGCGGAAGCGGCAAAGGAATCAGCGACTGCAAGGTGGAATCCTCTAGGGTTTGGAATCTGACTCTGATACCATGTGGTAAATCAGAAAGGAGAGAAAATAATTTTGTATTTCCTTCTATTTTTGAATGGATAATACATGATATTATATAAGAGATTACAAGGAGAAAAAATAGGAAACTGACTCATTCCTAAATCTGGAAACTATTTAATTCCCTCTATTTGAGGGATTACAAATTAATTCTAATTCCCTCTATTTAAGTGATTACAAATTAATTCTAATTCCCTTAATTTAAGGGATTACAATTTAATCCTCCCAATCTTATTTCCATCGCAGACACACCTAGACAACTTAATCCTCATTTCCGGTAATAGAGCACAAATTTACCCCATCCCTAGTATTTAAAATAGAGGCATGCTATTAGTTCAGACTGATAATGTAAAATCATAAAAGAATGCGTATTATTTCATCGTTTGAAGATGCCCAGATTTTTTTTTAAATTGTATTATTTTTGCATATTAAACATTCTGATTAGGTTGAGATTTAAACTAGAAATGTATCATTGCGTTATCTACTCTCATGATGAAGAAATGCGGCTCTTTGATTTTTTCTTGGCATGCTCTTAGGATGGGATAGTTTTCTAATATTTTTATGCAAGTACTTCTGTGCGTTAATTTTGTTATGCATTCGGGACAACTTATCATAAACTGATATTCTTAATATATGATTTCAAATAATTTTGTGCTGCACAAGCCATTGTGATGTGATTTTCATTATGCTTTTGCATTCCTTCTTTAATTCTTTATTTGTTTTGTTTAGTTTGTGAGAATGTTAATTTTTGTTTTGTTGTGTTTTTCAGGTTAAATCAAAGCTTGCTATTTTGGCTTCCCACGCTGATGCTACTGAGGGCTTAGTTACACATGGATGGATCACCAAAATTGAAAATCATGGTTGTTATCTCAAATTTTATAATGGTATTTTGGGCTTTGCCCCAAGGTTAGATACTGTTCTCTTTGAGCTCCTAGAGTTTTATTCCAAATATCTACTGTTTATTATTCTTCTTGGTTCTGGTCGAACAAAGTTTCTTATTTGTGCTTACTCTTGCCAGTTAATTTTGTTGACTAAGCTTGATTTTTGACACATGATTGATTTAAGATTTCATCTGCTAGTAAAACTAAATTCATTGTATGTTCTACTAGTCACCGTCTTTGCTATCTACATATCGTATACTATTGATACTGTTTGCGTAGTTAGCAATTTTTTTCCCTTTAGTTTTTTTCTAATTTTTCTATGAAGTTGTA
The DNA here is from genome assembly GCA_002079205.1 of Phalaenopsis hybrid cultivar. NCBI lineage: Eukaryota > Viridiplantae > Streptophyta > Magnoliopsida > Asparagales > Orchidaceae > Phalaenopsis > Phalaenopsis hybrid cultivar. The sequence goes on from JXCR01148364.1 coordinate 276,331, forward strand.
CAATTCTTTCTATTGTGCATGCTCAACTCTTTTACTGTTTTTCTATATGAAGAGCATTTAATGGAAATTTTATTATCAGGAATTAATGTTACATGACGAACTGATTATGCATTATATATTTTACAGAGTAATTTTATGATGGTTATTTAAATTTCAGACATTTTACTGTAGAAATGATGCGTGATTCACAGATTTGGTCCCACTATTAGGTTCTTTATTTACAACATTATCTGAAAAAATATATTTTCTTTCAAGATGAAGTGTTGTTGGGAAGTCTTCTGAATAATTTTTGACCTTCTGAATAGTTTTGACTGAATTAGGTGATTATTGTCATTCACGAATTAGGTAATTACTAGAATCTTGTTTCTTTTGCTTGATTCAAATGCTGGGGTTGCACGTCACATGGTGCTCAAGTTCGTATCTTCTAAGGTGGATTAAAATTGATGGTCACTATATGGCTACGTGTCGAATGATACTCGTGTTGATCTTTGTGCTAGTGAATTATCGAGTTATTGTGCAACATGATTCCATTTGATGTCTATCAATTTCTTTTGGAGAATACTCATTTATGGGATAGGGATGTAGTATATTTTGGAAGCAATTACTTTTCTTAGGAAGGATGAGATGATGTTTGTAGCCCAAGTGGTTCTAGATGATTTTATTAAGTTGCAATTCCAAAGCTTTGCAAGGAAAAGGCCGGTCAAGACCTAGGAATTATATTTTAGTTATTTGAAAGAGGACATATAATATAGAGTATAAAGAAAAATTAATAACCAAAACTTACGAACTCAATGTGGCCAACCAGTTCATATGGAGGCTTTTAAGGGATTCTGAATTTTTGAATCTCTGGCTTACTTCTTGAATTTTTTTTACTTTTTCTTTATAATTCTTTATGTAAGGGCTTGTCAGTTGTTTTTTGGGTTTGGGTCCTATTTTTTGTTTGCTTTGAATTTAAATTGACATTTTACATGTTTTTTAGTTTTCTATATGGAGGGTTCAAATTATAATTTAAAATTCAAGTTTGAATTGATTGAAGTATTAATTCCTTTCTCTTAAAACTTACACTACTTCAATAACTACCATTTCTCCATTCCTCTTCCTTTTAGTTCTAGGTGAAGTAGGGACCATTGACTTCTTCTCTCTTTATCCATAGCTGTTGAAAACCTTTTACAAAATAATCCAGTTTTTGATCCCCCATTATTTGATTTTAAACTTCTTGATAGTGGAAACCGATTTTGCCTTTAATGAAGCTTCACCTTGATGTTAGTCAAATTTTGGGAGAACTTAAGTGGTATGTAATAATTGAAATCAGAAGGAAGAGTAGAGAAGCAGAAGATCAGTGGAGAAAAAGTTCATGGGGACATTTCCTACTAAAGTCACTCTTTCATTTGCCATAAATTTAACCTCAAATTTTAACATGTTGGACAACCACTTTGATAAAACCTTAGTTATTCCAATTGGGCCTTTTTCCAAATTATAGATCCCCTTGGTGTAAGTCTCTCTTGGATTATATGGTAGCTTTTTGAGGTCTCAATTTTTTTCTCGAGTTGTTAGGTTGGAAAGAACTTGTTCTTCAGCATAATTATGGAATGTAATTGACACACCCTTACAAACGAAGTTCTAAGGATTCCATCCAAATCCACTTGAAATGAATTGGATACCAATCCTGTCCAAGTATTATGGGGCAATGGAAATACAAACACAACATGAACTACAAAGATGATTCCAATGTTGTGTTGATGCTAAATGATAAATTGAAACTAAGACAATGTAGAAATAGTGGTTAACATATATGAAACCGTGAAAGAGTAATGATATTTGGATGTAGAGAAGAGATTTTACCTTGTGAATACATTTAGTTGTCTCACATAGTTTTGATGCATTTATTAAAGGTTGACATTTCACCGATCTTCAAGGTTGGTGGGGATCATGGGATTGCTAGCTTGTAGCTTGTAAGAATAAGAAACCACTACTCTTATTCGTGAATTGCGTCTTAAAGTGGTTAGTGTTGTTTATAAGGAGTAAAATGACTCGGTTAATTATTTAGTACTTTATGTTTTTTTGATGATAAAATGATTCCTAAAGGTAAGTTAGGCATAGGTTCCCTAAGTAAGTAAAGAAAAGGCTAGTTATTCATAGCTTGTAATGATTTATTATTTTATATATTGTGATATCAGTGGTGACAATGAATGGCTATAGGTTGAGGCGATATGTAGGTGGTGAAGGTCATTGGCTAGACATAGGTGTCCTAAACAGGTAAAGAAAATACTCGTTATTCAACGCTTGTAATACTTTATTATTTTATCTATTGTGATATAATTGGTGACAATGAATGGATATAGGTTGAGGCGATATTGTAGGTGATGAAGGTCATTGGCTAAGTCTACAAGAGAAATGCAAGTGAAAGTACTATCAAACACAAAAAGAAGATTGAGAATGTTATTTTAAACTCGTCAGACTTATCCAACTACTTTTTAAACAAAATTCCTTTTTTGAGTAAAAATCTTAATTTCCTTATAAATAATAGTACTTAATTTCAACATGATAAAGTAAATAAAAGTATAATTTTTGCGTGAGATATTGTCTTTTTGTTCCTTAAACTTAATTGGTCATTTCCCTTTTTCAAGTTAAAAGGTAGAGAAGGCACTTAAAGAGTGATTGGTTTGCTATTTATTAGATGTATTTTTTCATGAATTTAATGAATCTATTGGAGTTCCTCCATCCGTATATATTCAGGAGTATGACACATTTAGAGGAAGAAAACATTTTGTCTTTTGTAGGTGCAATGACTTCTTTACATCCTACCACCAGTCAAATTATGGGCTTGCGCCAGTTTTGTTTTAAGGTTTCACTTCTTGTTAGCCAGAAAGCCATTAGAGATTTTTCAGGTTTCCTTTCATATATTCCTGAATTTAATTGTAATCATACATGACAATTAGTTACGAGGTCAATTTGATAGGCCTCTTTATTCTTCAATGGTTTGATATGCCCTTCATTCTCTTATGGGTTTATCTAAGAACGCTTGGTAGTTGTATGATTTTACACTTAATTTTCTGATTTTATGAATGATGAGAAAAGCAAACTGCTTGGTACAATAAAGTGAACCAAGTTATGTAGGAATGAGGTCTTAGGTTTGCAGGTAGTTTAGAGAGAGAGAAATCCAAAGTGCGAGCCAGAGGGAGGTTGAAAAGGGGAGCAAGGGTTTAATGTATGAGTTTCATGCTTAGCAGCTATAATTCAGTTGCCATATTATTTTTATTCTAAATTTAGAAGTGTCAATATAACTATTATATCATATCTAAAATAAGTTTTTCAACATAAGTAATTAAAAAAATTAATCTTATTAATGCATATTTTTTTAAAATTCATATTTCAAGTGCATTGCTTTTGGCCGAGTTTATTATTTAATTTTCTTTAATTGTGATAATCTGTTCTGATTTTGAAGAAAAGGACTAAATATTTTGTGCTATTATGTTCTATGTAATTCTTCATTTGTGCTATAAGAAGATTATTTTTCACCATTCATAGCCATGCCGGGCACATGTACTCTCTTTTCATTCTGCACACAATAAATGGACATGTATTGTAGTTTGTGTGAAATTGTTTATGGGCTGTTATATTTTACTTAATTACCTAATTTTATTTTTTTTTCTAACTTTGTTTTACTAAATGTTTGACAGATCAGAGTTGGGCTTGGACCCAGGAAGTGAACCGAATGCTGTTTATCATGTTGAGCAGGTTGTCAAATGCCGGATTATTAGCTCGGTTTCTGCTTCACGAATTATTCATGTCAGTTTTGTGATTTCTCCTAAAAGGTCCCTCTCTTACCTATTCAACCCATTCAGCGCTTTCACACGCACACACGCACACACGCACACACGCACACACGCACACACGCACACACGCACACACGCACATGCATGTGCACATGTGCACTTTCGTACGCGCTCAAATGCAAACTTCTTTTATTCATTGGTTTTTTGATTATGAGAATCCCCTACTAGTTGGGATAAGAAGATGAGATTGATTGTGGTGGTTTTCAGCTTATGCAAGCAGGTCACTAATGTTTTTTTTTTCTCCATAGAGAAATTTGTCCATGCTTCACAATGTTAGAATGCTATTATTAGTGGAACCGTGGTTGAGTGGGAACTACAGTCTGCTCACGTTTTTACAGGATGGCGTGCCTCATTTTCTTGGAGAGATTTTTTTTTGGGGTGTAAATATTGAATAAATTTGTGTTAGAATTTCTGTTTTGAGTGTGCATAACAATTCTATGTATGCAAGCACACCAGTAAGAAATCATTGAAGAGAACTTATTTGGATTGGATGATCACAATTGTTATTGCGCTAATAGGTTTTTAAAGGGTAGTAATAACAGTAGATGGTAAGTGATGAAGATGTTAAGCAAAATTTTTTGAGTGAAATATGTTAAATAAAAGCTAAGATTTGAATGCTTTGTATGCAAATTTTTGCTCGTGAAATTTTATTTAATAGGATTTTTTTTTGTTGTTGAATGGGAAGAAAACGTCTATTGAGTATAATATTTTGAAGAAGTTTATTGGTAAAAAAAACTGCAATGTGTATTTATTTTATGATAAATAATTCCTTGTTATGATTAGGAGTAAGAGGAAAAGTAATCATTCTTCTCTGTTTTTTGATGGGGGTCAATAACAAATTATTCTAACGATTTTGTTTGAATTGTGCTTCGGTCTATATGAAAATCATTATTTTCTTAGTTGAATGAGTTATACATGGTGCTTTTTGATGAGTAATTTCTGTAACATACTATTCATATTTTTCAAGCCCCGAGAAGATCTGTTATTTATGAAGGATATGCACGTTTTGAGTTATAGCTCTAGTTGAACATTATTTTTTATCAATCAATTAATTGTTCTACTGTTAAATTTTTAAAATTTCGTTCTCAGGATTAGTGATGCTGATATGGTGCAGTTGGGTAGTATTGTTGGCGGCGTTGTTGATAAATTAACTCCTAATGTGGTTATTATAAGTGTTAAAAGTTATAAGCACTTCAAAGGTTTAATTACTTACGAACATTTGGCAGACCATCAAGGTATCTTATTATGAGATTTCTTTTTATTTGTGGGACATATATTATTGCTTTGTATATTTAACTCCTATAGTCATCTTTCAGGGCAAGTTGCATCGTTGAGATCCTTGTTGAGGCCTGGATTTGCATTTGATCAGCTTGTGGTACTAGGTATGCATGCAATTTTGTGTATTCTGAACCTTGATATATATATATATATATATTTGATGTATTTTATCATTCGTGGCCATGCAATATTTATAATTCCTCCTTTTTTATGATTTCCAACTGTAAGAATTTTTTTTGAAGAATTTTGTTTTTTTCTTTAAATGCTTGGTGATGACTGCTCTCTTTGAAGATCTCCATGACTGGATCGTCTTTTTTATTTTTCTCTTAAATTCAATACGCTTAATTGAATTTAGTCTCTAATTGAGAGAGAATTCGATCTGGCTCATGGTGAGAATGGAAAAGAATCAAGAATTTGCAGTGTTAGTTACTATTGAATTTTAAGATTAACTGTTTAAATTTGTCTCTGACTTGCATTAGCTCTATCAGACTAATTTTGGGAAACTCATTGCAGATATCGATGGCGGCAATTTAATTCTTTCTGCAAAATACTCTTTAGTACATTTTGTGGAGGACATTCCTTCAGATATCACTCATATGCATCCATTGTCTGTTGTCCATGTAAGTTTTTAGTTTGTAATTAAAAAATCGGTTCCATTCTGACGCTTTGTTCTATNTCTATTTTTATTCATTAATAATTTCCTTTTGAAATTATTTTCCACAGGGATACATCAGTAACATAATTGAAACAGGTTGCTTTGTTCGTTTTTTGGGACGGTTGACTGGATTCTCGGCAAAGATTAGAGTAGGTGAAATTTTTTTCCATTTTTGAATATTATATTTTTAATTTATTTGTCACTCAACCTTTATTTTGGGGCATGTCTCCAAGGCTACTGCTAATGGGGTTGGCAGTCTTTTGGATGCTTTCTACATTGGGCAATCAGTTCGCAGTCATGTAGTCAGTGTGAGGCCTTGCGTTCATTGAAGTTTTATCTACGTAAGAATTGCCTTGGTTTCTCAATTTGTAATTTGTTTTTGAAAACAAACTCTTGTTATTTTTACAGGTGGATAACGGAACTGGTAAGATAAAACTTGCCATGAAGCAGTCCTTATGTTTCTCTACGGATGCGTCTTTTATCAAAAGTTATTTTCTTGTGGAAGACATGGTTAGATGAATTCTAATGCCTTATTAATTTGTGGCTCGTATCTTTTTACGTTAATTTAAAAGGCAATGTGAAATGGACAACTCCTTTGAAAACTATCTATGTTGGCCAGCACAACTTTGTACCAAGAATACATGCGGTGAATAATGCTGAATTTTTCTTTCTTAAAAGTTGCAAGTGGAATGTGGGCGAGTGGTCTCATTTCTTTGTTTCTTTCCTTCCAGTTTTCTTTAACTTGATAAAAGATCATAATTGATCGATCTCATTCTTTAATTTTGATCTCGTCTTCATTTAAGGTTTCAAAAGGTGAAATTGAGAAGAGGGTGTATTTTTGCGAGGCTAGAGATAATCCAAGAGGCCCTTTAAGTCATAAGTTTCCATTTAAAAATAATCTATAAAACAATACAAACTATTGATATATTTACTTAATTCATCGCCATAAAGACATAAATTACAAATTTTAATATAAAATAACATTTTAAAATAATATTCGATGTAAAAATTCATTTAAAATTTAAATATGTCATGAGGATGAAGATTCCCAACGACCTCATTATCATTTTTACTAGTTTCAAATAGCCATCACATGAATTTATTTTTTCTTCTAATTTTTCTTCATTTGCATCTTCCAAATCCTTTTCAGTCATATTTTTCTTCTTGCTCCCTATGTTAGTTTACATTGGATTTAATATAGTTGAAATTAAAATAACAATCAACAAAACAACCAAGTAATCCACATGATAATTAGACTACCTTTTGACTTTTTTCTTGGCGTTGTATTAGGTTGGTTCGATAAAAGTTTAGTATAGTATATTAAATATTAATATTATAATGTTATATGATATATTATAATTATTTTGTTTTTAAATAAACATATGGAGGAGCTCTTTGAGGCATGTTTTGTAAACCTTAGTTTGAGGCGCACAATTGAAGCATCTTATATACAATGCCTTCTTTTGCAAACCATCTGATAAATCCTATCTTTTTTTATGGTTAATTGATTTTTACTATTGCTAATCCCACAGTTTCTATGGTTAATGGGTGAATAATTATACTATATCAACTACTGATACGCTTTGATGATTCTTGCATTTTATTAACATGCATATACAGTTTTTTAGTAAGCTTTTGTGGATTTTTCCTTTGTTTATCTCAACTAAAGACGTGCAAATTTTTAGTGCTCCATTAAGCCTTTATCTCTGACAAATTCTTTGCTTTTATCTAATACAAGCAATCAGTGTCTCATAGAATTGTCGTTTGTTTGTTATGCTGTAGTATGGATTCCTTACCATAGTTACATTTTTTTGTAACTTTGACAAATTCTTTATGATTTTGCGGGTTATGCAGTAAGTTTAATTTTACATTAATCTGTATCTTTAAGCCTTATCCAATTACTTGTGTTCAACTTATTGATTCTTCATTTTTGTATAATTATTTACCGGCAGGCCTTGGGTCAAGTGGTATGTTTTGGTTTCTAACTTGGAAGTACCAAGCTTCAATCTTAGTGGATGCATAGAACTATGATGAATTTCTCTTTATCGATGCAGATTTAATAGTTGTAATTGATTATGTGTTCATCTTCTTGTTTGTAATTAATCGTGTGCCCATTTTTTATTTGTGCTCACCTCGGGCCCTCATAAATATATATATATATATATATATATATATATATACATGTATTTATTTATATATATATATATATATTTATTTATGAAAAGCTCAATGGCTGATTTTATTGAAATAGAAAAGGATACATAAAGGTTGTATGAGAAGAGCCCAAAAGAGGCACCATACCATACGATACAAGTACACTAATACCCCAACAAAAAGATACAGATAAACTCGATAAAATGTAATACAAATTTAAAACATGCAGAAAGCAAGTAGCTAGGGACGAGCCAGTAAATTGAGGTTATTTATTGGGCGAATCAAAAATATTTAATTTCCGGATGTCCTAAAAAATCGCGCTCGCACACACACAGTAAATTGAGTGTTGCTTGAGTTGTTCATCTTATTATTCGCAATTTATTTGAGCACTTTGCCAGTCTTCCTTTAACTTCATCATTTTTTAATCTATTCTTCATCTTTTTAATGCATTCTTATTAAAATTTTCATTTGCGCCACCCTCAACTGAGCTATAATCCTTCTTTTACTCAACCCTCATATCTGTGCTACAAAGCCTATTTAATTTCCACTTATGTTCCATTACTCTCTTTCTCTCTCTTGTTTATTGATTTTCAAAATTATTGAATTGTTCGAATTTCTTTAAATCCTCAAAATTTCTCTTAAAATTTTTTTAACTAGGCCACTACAATATCCTATTAAACTTTCCAAATCTTTGTATTTATCTCATTTGTACCAAATGTCTATTTTTTATGCATGCTTCACATTTTTANCTTTTAATGCATACTTATTAAAATTTTCGTTTCCGCCACCCTCAACTGAGCTATAATCCTTCTTTTGCTCAACCCTCATATCTGTGCTACAAAGCCTATTTAATTTCCACTTATGTTCCATTACTTTCTTTCTCTCTCTTGTTTATTGATTTTCAAAATTCTTGAATTGTTCGAATTTCTTTAAATCCTCAAAATTTCTCTTAAAATTTTTTTAACTAGACCACTACAATATCCTATTAAACTTTCCAAATCTTTGTATTTATACCATTTGTACCAAATGTCTATTTTTTATGCATGCTTCACATTTTTAGATCAATCTATAATGCACTATATTTTATAATTCTTTATGAATTTTCAAAATATATATTTTTTTAAAGCTCCCATATAATATTCTCTCAATATAGTGTTATAATCCTTTTTTTTAAAGTATTTTTATCCATTACGATGATACTATTGTTTACTACCTTAGTTACTGATAAGCGGTTTAATGAATTCTCTGCCATCAAGTTTTTGTGTTTTTGGTTTTTATAAATTGTAATTTTGCGTTGGATACCTTATTATGACACNTTTTTTTTAACTAGACCACTAGAATATCCTATCAAACTTTCCAAATCTTTGTATTTATCTCATTTGTACCAAATGTCTATTTTTTATGCATGCTTCACATTTTTAGATCAATCTATAATGCACTATATTTTATAATTCTTTATGCATTTTCAAAAAATATATTTTTTTAAAGCTCCCATATAATGTTTTCTCAATATAGTGTCATAATCCTTTTTTTTAAAGTATTTTTATCCATTACGATGATACTATTGTTTACCACCTTAGGTACTGATAAGCGGTTTAATGAATCCTCTGCCATCAAGTTTTTGTGTTTTTGGTTTTTATAAATTGTAATTTTGCGTTGGATACCTTATTATGACACATCCAAGATTGAAGTATTATATTTAACTTCTTTTAGGGGTAAGCTTAATGTTTTATTCCCATTTCTCCAACCTGCAGATATCAAAGTTGCAGTCTGTGGATGGAATAGTTTCTGATTCCAACTGGGCCAAAGATTTCAGCATTGGTAGTGTACATATGGGAAAGGTGCAAGAGATAAAGGAATCCGGAGTTGTACTTGGCTTTGAAAAATCTGGGGGCATTGTAGGCTTTGTCTCTCAGCATCAATGTAAGAATTTTTTTTTTAAATTTTAAAATCATTTCATGTGCTTTTTCTTCTTTAAAATGGCTGTTTGTTCCTTGAAGTGGGTGGAGTTAATGTGGAAAAAGGATCAGTTGTTAAAGCATTTGTTTTGGATATTTCTAAGACGGATAACCTTGTTGATTTATCTCTCAAACCAGAGTTGATTGATGGTGCAAAGATGAACGGTTCTAGGAAGGTGAGCCATTCTCCGTTTAACTCTCTGTAGGTCTTCTTCTTATCATTTTATGAATTAATTTTCACTCTTTCTTGTTCAGAAACGTCATAGAACATCTGTTTTGGATTTGGAGCTACACCAAATTGTAAATGCTACCGTTGAGATTGTGAAAGAGAATTACTTGGTCTGCTACATTTCCCTTTTTTTTGATTTGATGAATTTGCACCCAAGACCTGATGATTTTTTCATGCTACATTTCCCTTTTTTTTGTAACTCATTGTAAGTGCAGGTTCTTTCACTTCCAGAGCATGATTATGCAGTGGGATATGCATCTGCTATTGATTATAACACACAAAAAATTCCTTATAAGCACTTCTCTAACGGTCAAAGGTGAGTATGCTAGTATACTTCGGTTATTTGTGCCAATTTTTTTCTTTTCAATGCGAGTAGAAGACTTCCATTGACTAAACTAGAATAGTTTAATTACATAAATCCTTTCTTCTCAGCTATGGCTACATTTCTATTCAATCCGTTATACTTGGGCTGCAAAAGCATGTTACTTCACGACAGCATTTTGTTTTTATGATTGACTAATGATTCTGCAGATTTATTTTGCTTTATGTTGCCTTCATTTCTTTTTTTTTTAACAGCGATGCACTGTATCTATTCATCATTGCAATTTAAGCACAGATCATCCACAGTTTTGGTTGTCTTTATAATATTCTTTTCTGCTTTGAAGAGAGGATACAGATATGCTCATATATCACCCGACGATGCACTTCTGTGAATTTTATAGGATGTTCGGCATACCAACTTCTAATATAAATGGATTCATATATAGTGTGTAAATTCTTTTATAATTGTGTAAACTGGAGAAAACTCGATCCCATGTTTTCTGCTGTACTGACATGAAAAAGGGAACATGAGCTTTAACACTTGTAATATATTAGGCCATTGGTAGTGGTAGAATTTTGACATCTTGGTACTCCAAATCTGATTTTGTTTTTGTCGACTGGATGATGCAATCTATTTTATATTTCATTGTTCAAATTTAACCAAACTCTTGAGCCATCTTGTTGCTCCCAATCTTATTTTGCATTTGTAATGGTATAATGCCATGTATTTTGTTTTTAATTGCTCAAGTGTAACAGCCCTTTTAGAATTTCATGTTGCATGCACTGGAAGCTGCTAGGTTTAAATTAGTGTAGTAGAAGAGTATTAGATTGAAAGATATTTTTTTTACTGATTAATGTCCAAATACAATGTTTTTCTTATATCTTCTTTTTGTATCTGCCCACATCTATATATAGTCACCAACAACCAGTCAATAATGCACAAGCTTTTCCTCCTTTACATTGTACTATTTTTGAAACTTTTCCAGCTATTTTATTTGTATTTTTTTTTTGTGGGAGAAATATTTTTAAACGTCATGTTGGCTTTTCATCTTATGGGATTTGCTTACAAAGTTCTTTCGGTACTCCATTTTATTTACCAATTGACTGCAAAATTTATGATGCCTGACAACCAAATTTGCTGACTACCTGTTTTCAGTTTTGTTTTTATGCATGAAGGATTATCTTTTATTGTCAAGTTTGATCATTTCAAGTCACATGCTCTTTTTTTATAAACTGCATCGCTGGATCTGTCAACTCTTGCAAATTTTTAATTTACCAATGTTTTTTACATGAGAGTATCCTACATAAACAATATGGTTTACTTTTTTTAAACTATGCGGTAAGAGTACTAACTTATGTTGTTTATGGATGCTAGAATGCTTGCAACTGTTGAAGCTCTTCCAAGTGCTGATTCTAGTGGAAGATTACTTTTACTCCTCAAAGCTCTCAGTGAGGTATATGATTCTTCTGTCTCGAAGAGAGCCAAAAAAATGTTCAACTATATTGTGGGATCACTTGTTGATGCTGAGGTATGATGTTCATTTTACTTTATCCCCATTTCACCCTCCCCTTTTCATCTTCTTTTTAATAGATTTGTAGCCGCACAAATTCTTATATCTTGAGTATTGAGACTTCTGTTTTATTTTTTAATCACATGGAATTTCTAAGCTTCCCTTATTTTTAAGAAGGCGAAGTTTTGAACATTGTTGAAATGGGTTGATTCTTTATTTGTCATTGCTATATTTTCTTTGTTAGTCTTATACATGTCATGTGCTTACTTTATTATGGTATTTTTTCTTTTTAATGTATGGTCTCCTTTTCTTTGGGTTGCCTCTTTTTCTTCTTAATCGTTTTTCATATGTTCTATCTGTTTACCGTACTTATGCATCTTCTCCCTTTTGTTGCATATTCACAAATCATTTTGAGTGTTTTTGACACTCGCTTATTTTTTTTAAATTTATTTATGTAATATGTCATCTCTCATTTTATCATTGTTAGCTTTACGAAACTTTTGCGTTAGCATTTTCATTTACACTAGAGACAATATGCCTCATTTTGTATCCGGTGTAAGCTACTTGATAATTGCATTGGCTTTTCTGGAAAAAAATTTGCAGGGCATAGTATTATGCATTATCATTTAATAATTTGAAATCTTTGTATGCTAGAATGGATCCGCTCATTTGCCAACTTAACGGTTACTCATTTCAATTTTGTTCATTTATATCACACCCAATCCTCACTCAACGCTGTCATTCATCTTCATCCTGCAAACAATTTAAGTTTCAATATATGTGAACTGCTAAAGATAAATTTTTTAATATTGTCCATAAAGCACGAAACCTTTCCATTAATTGCTTCAGCATGTGTAAACTTATAGTGAAGCAAAAATCAACTCTTAGGATGTTAATTGAGTAGAACAAATAAATTTTCGTCATTGCTTACAACCAAGTTCAAATAACAGGAAAGTTTGGTACTCGCCAAAAACTCAAAAATAAAAAAAAAATGAAGAAAGCATATTCTTGGATCTAATTAAACAACTTTATGGCTAGGTATGCGAGCATTTATTATATTATTCTTTTGGCTCATTAAGTGACTCTGTTTATCTCTTCAAGAATTTGGTGAGACCACTAAATAAGAGAGGAGCCTCTCTACAAAGTATATCTCTCTTCGGCTAACCTATTGTCACTCCATATTAAGAATTGTTTGGGCTAATAGGATGTTTGGGACCCTTAACTTATCCACTTCACGTGCCCTTGTGTTTGACATGTTTAATATTTTGCTTTTCGCTGCAGATCATTGACATAAAATCTCTTGAGCTGCTTGTAAAATTTGGTGCCGGATTTCATGGAAAAATTCATATTACTGAGGTGATTATCATTTCTTGTTTTCCCTGTTTATTGTAATTATTTTTTTCAATTTTGGTATATTTATTGTTGATTTTTTTATTAGGTGAATGATGCTGATCATTTTTTGGAGAACCCCTTCTCTAATTTTTGCCTTGGGCAGTTGGTTAAAGCGCGAATTATTGCAAAAGTTCCGCAGACAGGAAAGAATAAAAACTCTTTCAAATGGTTGTTATCAATCAAACCTTCAATTCTAACGGGTATTTGATCTTTACATTTACAAGTTGCTACATTTGTTGCATTATACCAATTATTCTTATGGTTACAGTTATCTTTTGACTTCCTAGGAAACATGGAGGCAAGAAAAGCTTCTGTTAAAATTGACGACATTTCAGTTGGCAGCATTGTTAAAGGTTATGTGATGAAGGTTGACAAGGAATGGGTGCAAGTCTCAATTGCCCGGCATGTAGTTGCTCATCTTTTTATTCTTGATAGTTCATCCGAGCCTCACGAGCTTCAAGAATTTCATAAAAGATTTAGTGTTGGACAAGTTGTAACAGGGCGGGCTATAAGTGTAAATAAAGAGAAGAAGAGGGTGCGGTTGTCATTGCACTCTTTATCTGAGCGTAAGACACCACTAGTGTCTGAAGCCCAGAAGAATGATAATGACGATAGCTCAAGCTCTAATAACACTGAAATGGAACATATACTGACTGGTTATGTGATTGGTGGTAGAATTAAAAAGATATTTCCAAATGTTGGTGGAATGTTTGTGCAAATCGGGCCCCATCTTTTTGGCAAGGTCCATTATACTGAAATTGCAGATTCTTGGATAGCTGATCCTTCTTCCGGGTATGAAGAAGGACAGTTTGTGAAATGCAGGGTCCTGGAGATTAGCAGATCTTCCACTGGCTTTGCGCACGTTGATTTGTCTTTACGTGCGTCTTTGATTGATCCATCTGAACTTTCAAAAGAAAAGTAAGCTTCATGATCTTCCATTTCTATCATTTGATAAAATTCTCATATGTATTTTGTGATTATCACCGTGTTGTGTGGTTGATAAAGAGTTTTTTGGAATAATTGTTAAAGTAACTTTGTTTTTGTTAACACTTTATTTACTTCTCAGTCTGAAGTGTTCATTCTAACCTGTATTAAGTAAATTCCTCCAAATTCTATTTCATTTCTCCTTCCTTGTCAAGCTTTCTTCAAAGTACGAGACACTGCTTTTTGAAATTCTAGGTCGTCTTTATATCGTAGTAGGTTTTTTGGAAAAAAAAAAAAAGATATCGGTCTATCCCAACAGAATACAGAACTGGGCATCATCTCATGGATTATGGCTTAGGGTTTTTCATTATTCTAACATCAACTTAACATTTCATATCTGAGATTGGAACTTGCAATAACGTCACTGTACACAGGCTAATGATATTGTTTAGCATCGTAACTGCCTGCTAACTTCAAGAATTTTATGCTTTTATTCCTGAATTTTTTTATTAGCTGTTGTTGGGTCTTTGAGTGAATTTATCAGTATTTTCCTTAAATTTTGTCCGGTTATGACTTTTCCATCTCATTATTCTGATGGCTCTTTTAAGAAATTGCATTAGCTATGACCTTCAGGTTCTTAAGCATCAGGTCATAATGTGCAGGTACCCACACTTTGGCATTCTTATTTTTTTAGCTTTACAAATTTTACATTTGGAACTTTCTAATTAACTCCACATCCAAGGATGAGGATATGGATAGATGGGAGGGAGCTTGTGTGTGATCTACTTTGTTGTTCCAAACTTGGTGGGAGATAAGAGGGTTGTTAAGGGAGGAGAACTATAAAAGCAAAAGAGATAGTGCATGAATGAGAGAGGAAAACTAAAAATGAGGAGGAAGGGGGAACACCATTGCTAGCCTCCCATTCAATATTTCCATTTTCCCTGAAGAATTTTATTTTTTTTACGGTTGTTAAGGGAGGAGAGCTACAAAAGTAAAAGAGAGAGTGCATGACTTAGAGAGGAAAACTAAAAATGAGGAAGGGAGAACAGCATTGCAAGCCTCCCATTCAATATTTCCACTTTTCCTTGAAGAATTTTATTTTATTTTTACTGGGTAGCTAACTTTTCCATTGTACATGGTAACACATGACCTTGTGTATGCTTCAAAAGTTAGCGTGAAACTTTTATATCGCATCATAGGAGAATGGGAAGATGGGACTGTATTTTGACCGAATCTCCCATTGTATTCCACGGGAGAAATTTATGATCCAACAACTGATAATATTTTGCAGTGATTATACACATTTGTTTCCCTCATTAGTTTTTTCAAATTGGAAGTTTCAATTCAATTTTTTTGGAATGTTTATTCTGCCAATTCAATTTTTGGAATGTTTATTCCACCAGTTCGCATTGAAAATTTCTTGAATTTGGCATTTCCCTTTTTTCTTTCCATTTACTTGTGATACTGATTTCTGACATTCTACAAATAAAAAGAAAACATAAAATAAAATCTCATTCTACCATCTCTCTCATACCTATCTCATTCCACTCCTATATCTCTTGTACCCTCATTGCCCATGCTATTCCCCTTCATTATCTCCATCATTAAGTATATCGTTGTCTTATTGTAAAGGATGGCCTAAAAAAATATTACATGCATCCATCGGTACGATGTCACATCTAACATGATTCTATAGCTTGTCACCAATAAAAACATTTACTAAACATCTCTTATCAAAATTGATTTCTTTCCGCTTTTTCAACCATGTCGAGGAATATAGTTGAGTATGCTTTTGTCTTGTGAAACTCAGTTTGTCTACCATTTTTTTTGATATTAAATTCTTATAACTGTCTCTGTATATAATGAGTTGTACACCTTTCTTTTCATAGCATTTGTATGAATGATATTATGTCTAAGCTACTATTGATCCCTCTTGGGATTAGTCTGTAGAATTGGTCGAACCACAAGCATTTATCCATATTTGCTGGTAATTGGAACTCAATCTCAGTCTCTCTCTCCAAAGTCTTCACTATCTTCTTCTTCTACTCCATGATGCTCAGTAAACAAATCTCTTGTTTGGGTAGTTGGATGCAATTGTACTCATATCCATGTCATTTTAAGTATTTCATTGTTGGAGATGTCTTGAGGGTGCTGGTTTAATCAGTCCTCTTATCCTTTCGTGCTAACTTCTCATGGGAGACATGTCATGGATTTTGGGCAATGTGCTCTTATTGCTCGAATTGGTGGTCAAACCTTATGCGGAGTGGAGTTAACCTGATGCTACTATGCTGCTTCTCCATTCTCTCTCAAAATGAAGCTTTCAATTTCAAATATAAATGCTTTAAGCAATTCACTCCAATGATTGCGAGTTTGACATAAATTCCTTACTGGAGATATTCATATTTTCTAAATACCTCTAAATCCACTTAAAATCACTTTGAGTTTAAATCAAAGAAAAATTACAAAAATCTCAAAAAAAAATTATAAAAGTCAACACCCCAGTGAAATCTGTCATCGAGTTTATATTGTAAATTTGCGTCCACTCTCTATAATCGTTTATCTAGAGTGAAAAATTTAAGATAATCTAAGCTCTTAATGTTTCAATGTCATATCAAGTGCATCTCTATGATTATGTTCATTAATCTTTTGTTAATGAGAAATTCAATTCAAATAAGGACCATTAAATTATGATCAAAACTAAAAACCTATGAGTTTCCTAATAGTAGAAATCTCGTAAGTAATGAATAATGGAGTGTACTTGATAAGATACAAGTAGACCATAGTTCACGTTAACTCGGGATGTTAGAATTATGGGATTTTGGTTGAATTTCTTTTCACTCTTTCACCGACGACTCTGAGCTAAAGGTGGTATATTTATGCACAACCCTAAAACCCAATCTATTGCTGCGATAAGCTTAGCATTTAGATTTGCTGACTAGCCTTAGTCAAAAGTTTTCTTTAGTGACTAAGCGAGTTAATTAATTTTAGGAGCTTGCACCGTTGCGCCTATGGAAAAGCTTAGAATCAGATCATAAAGTCATCACAAAATTATATGGGAATCGCTGGGTAGTGTCTAATATGTATTTTAATTTGTCTTTTGAAAATTTTGATATGGGGCAATCTCTTTTAGAATAATCGGGTATGAATTGTTGGAGCCCTGAAGTCTTGCATGAATAATACCAAGGAAGTTTTTTTCCCTTTGAATGCTATCAGAGCTTCCTTTAAGCTTTCATCTATGTTCTATGAAATTGATCTCCTTTCTGAGGATTTTCTCATTCTCCTTTCTTCTTTCAACCTTGTAACCAATAACCTTTCATCTTCTCTTTAATTTTCGGCGCACTGTCTTCTTTAGTTTAGCTTACCTTAAATTATTTTCTCGAATGAAATAAGCATTAGCAAACTAAGTCTCACAAATAATAATGGAAATATTTATTTTATATTTGTTTCGATTAAAAAAAATTCAGCAGGAATTTAACAAGTTCTTCTTCTGTAGAATCACTGAGCATTTTTGCATTAGATTAATCAGTTTTATGCTTGTTTTGAACCTAGTTAATATTTATTGAACATCATGAACTCTTTTTGATACTTAATTTTTTTAATGGGTTAAGGCATAATGGTTCAGTTTTTATGAGGCAAGGAATTTTGTACTCGTCTCAGATTGAGAATGATGTTTTTTTTTAAAGTAGAATTGAGCAAACATTGAAGACCTATTGCTTTTATTTCATCATTTACCAATCTAGCAATGTCTCTAATTTGGCTTTCATTTCATATTTAAGGTCTGCGATTTTATGGTGAATTACTTCTATGTTAATTCTGAAGTTTTTAGCCAGTTTTCCTTTCCCATACTGGAAACTAAGGACATCTTTGTTAATTATTCCTGCCCATTATTTGATAGAGACTGAAGCAAAAGTATATTTACTACTTTATAGCTTTTGTTATACCATTTTCATTCCCTGATTGTTTATGCAATAACTCTTTCGTTTTAATATCTGCTAACCTACTTTTTCAGTGTGTTTGTGGACTATTTTTTTTAATGATTTCACATTTTTTTAAGTTTGCATTTTTTTCTTGGAAGGGATCCATTAAGCAAAAGATTTGAGAAGATTGAAGACCTTTATCCTAACATGGAAGTACATGTAAG
This sequence comes from Phalaenopsis hybrid cultivar, assembly GCA_002079205.1. Taxonomy (NCBI): domain Eukaryota; kingdom Viridiplantae; phylum Streptophyta; class Magnoliopsida; order Asparagales; family Orchidaceae; genus Phalaenopsis; species Phalaenopsis hybrid cultivar. The sequence goes on from JXCR01148364.1 coordinate 294,730, forward strand.
TTTTCTTTTTTCTTGTCTTTTTTGTCTATATCTAATGAGCAATTTATTCTTTGCTTTGGTTTATAATTGTTAGATTTTTTGTGATTAAAAGTTGACACATGAACTAGCATAAAAAATGATGTGCTACATAGGAAGAGACCTAGGAAGGCGCCAAGATTTTGATTGCTTGACTTCAACCAAGATTATATGCATAAAAGAGATGAGAGGACCCTATCCACTAACAATAAAGAAAAGCCACAGTTATAGTGTATAAAATGAAGTAGCACTTACCTTCCTTTCTTGTAACTATGTCTAAGCTCAATCAATCTCTCATATGTTGGATTACTCCCTATCAAAATACCAGCTCCACAAACCAAGTCAATCAATTTCCGCAGTGTTGCTCTCCAATTTTATAATTCTACGTCTAGCATCAATGGAGAGAAGTAGAAAGTTTAAGGATATGCACTTAAAGAAATTGTAGCCATGTGGGTATTTTATTCTTCTTCTCAGCAAAATGTTAATGCAAGTATAAGAAACCATATATTTAACAATATGCAAGAATTGAATGAGTTGAAATTTAAAGTTATCAGCCTTTTTGAAATATGCTTTTTAGATTAATACTAACTGTATATGCTTATCAACCGTAGTTTATCATAATATATCCATTAATTCAAATTACTAATCAGTTATTCTTTAATTTGGAAGGTATCCATTAATTCTTATTTTGAATTAATTTTTTTAGCATGGGTTTGAAATGCATATGGTTTCCTTTTTCAATCTGATTCATTATGTTTTTTAAACCACATGCACTAAAATTGAGCTTGCTTATGATTTATTTTCTTATTGCTTGGGCTTGCATTCCTGCAACTTAAGAATGTGCTCAGCTTTTGTGACGTAGTTATTTCTATTCAACATAATGAGCTATAGGCATATATGCTTTATGCCAAGTATGCCATCAAACTCGTTTAATCATTGATTCATTATATAAAAATGTCAAATAATGTTATTGGGCTCTTAGTTCAATGGTATTCTTGTGTGATATTTTGTTTTTTAAAGTTTTCAATTTTTTTTGGATCGCTGACTTTCTAACTATATTGCAATATAGACAATATTTTAACTGAGGAATGTGAAGCAGCTTTTTATGTATACATGGCCGGCTTCTATATAGCAACCATTTTGTTGGCTAAAAAAGTGATAATAATATCTAAAAGATGAGAGTTATGACTATCATTATAGATAGCAATCTTTAATGGCATTCGAGCTAGTACATTGCAATTGATATATTGCTGATTGCACTTACCTCTGGATAACATTATAATCTAATAAAATTGTGCTTCATACAACAATAAATCAAAATGCTGAAATAGATTTTATCGTGCCTTGGTGGTTCTACTTTTTATTTTTTATGAACATTTTTATTCGTATTTTTTGCCCTCAATTTTTTTTTTAAATTCATCAATTCGTTAAGGTAAAGCATTTCTTTAATATTTTATAATATGAGCAAGCTTAGTTCTGTCAGGTAATATACATAGATTGAATGATCTTTATTAGCCAAAGTTGACATATCTTTCTGTGAAAATGCTCTATCTTTTTTAATTAAATTTAATGGTATTTGGTTTAAACCATTGAAACTGGATTTTGAAATTTGCAGGGTTATGTGAAGCATGTTACATCTAGAGGATGTTTTATTATGCTATCACGAAAGTTAGATGCGAGAATCTTCTTATCAAATTTGTCCGACGGATTTGTGGAAAATCCTGATAAGGAATTTCCTGCTGGAAAAATAGTACTCGGAAGGTAAAATTCACAATTTATTTATTAATATGTTCTTTTCTTATAAATATTATGTGAACATAAAATATTTTCAGGGTGCTTACCGTGGAGTTTTCATCTAAGAGAGTGGATGTAACTTTGAAAAAAAATGTTGATAGTCAATTACCAAAACCTGATTCCTGTAGCTTTTCAAGTATACATGTTGGAGTTATTATTTCTGGCCATATTAGACGGGTAGAAACTTACGGTTTATTTATAGCAATTGACGGAACAAATCTGGTAAAAAATAGTTTTTGTTACACTTCCATATTCGAAATTGCAAAATTGCGTAATTTGATAAATGCCGTGTTTTCAGGTTGGTCTTTGCCATATTTCAGAACTTTCTGATGATCATACCGTTCATATTGAAACCAAATATAGAGCTGGTGAACGGGTTGAGGCAAAGATTTTAAAGGTTAGCTTTTTGAAATTGGTAATTTTAATCTTATCTCAAGCTCTTTTTTAGTGTCGTTTGATTATTTATGTATTAATCAAACTGTTTATTGAAATCTTCCAAACACCATTTTAGCAGGTATAGAACTGTTTATTAAACTCTTCCAAACACTCATGTGCTTGACTTTTCAAGTTTTTAAAATAGATTGATGAAGAAAGGCAACGAATCGCACTTGGAATGAAGAAATCTTATGTTGATGAAGCAAAAAATGCTGAAGTTACGGTCCTTAGTGCTGCAATGGACTGCACACTGCCGGCATGGAAGCAGGAGGGCCTTTCATGTATTAAAGACATAACTGATCATCAGAATGATGGTGCAACAGATATTTTTTTGCAAGCAGAGTCAAGGGCTTCAGTGCTACCGTTACAAGTTTCTCTTGATGAGTCTGAGAATACTCATGTGGAGAGTGTCGTTATTGCAAACCAAGACAATGTCAATGAAGCCACGGAGATTGAGAAGAGGAAAGATAGGCACTCGAAAAAAAAGGAAAAACAGAACAGGTGATATGCAGTTCAATTTTTAATTTTGTGAAAAATGTCAAGATACTTTTCTGACTCTTTGCAAGGGCCATTTTAGTACCGGAGTCTAAGAAGATACCAATTTTATTCCCAGAATCTTTTAATATGGACTGAAATTGTCCCCAAGGATGAGTGTTTTAGCCCCAACTTAAAAAGTCTAAGGACTAATTTGGCACTTTTATAGATTGTGGGACTAAAACTGCCTCGTATAAACAGTCATGGGACCACTATTTTGGCAGTTTACTCTTTTATTTCTTTATTTCTTTATTTGTATGTTTCTGTCCCTTGAACTCTTGGGTTTTGTGGTCATGCAGAGAACTTGAGATACGTTTATCTGAGGAGAGACGTTTGCAAAATGACATGCCAGAAACAGTTGATGACTATGAAAAGTTGGTGAGAAGTTCCCCAAATAGTAGTTTTTATTGGATAAAATACATGGAGTTCATGTTAGCTCAAGCAGATGTTGAGAAGGCACGCTCCATTGCTGAAAGGTAAATGCCTCGGTTTTAAGATAGTTTGAAGGTTTACCATTTACTGCTATCGGCTTTTCAAGAAAGTGTAGCAACAAATGATTTGAATGTCAAGTGCTCAGATTATGTTTTTAGGAGTCTATGCCTTAAAAGATTCTTTAAATCTCTGCAGTAATTTTGATTTTTTGTTTGTTAAATTTATCATTTTTTACAGTCTATGATCATAAGTTAATCTAACTTCTAGCTTTTTCTGCAACTGAAATCCTTTTAAATTGTTCGTTTGTTTGCTCTTTTTTTTTCTATGATCACAATTTATCTAACTTTCAACTTTTCTTTTTACCAGTGTGGTGGCTGAATGGTTCACCAGAACTAATTTAGTATTTTTTTTTTCATTGATTTGGTTGCGTGATTTTTATTTTCATAGGAGACACGACAAAAGTATAATATGTTAATGTCTGCAGTTTTTGTTTCTATCATTCTTGAACAATGCAAGCTGCAGCGGACTCAATTAATATATATATATATATATATTTTGCTTCCTTGTAGGGCTTTAAAAACTATTATTTTCCAAGAAGAAGTAGAGAGACTTAATATCTGGGTGGCTTATTTTAACCTTGAAAATGCATATGGGAATTCACCTGAGGTAAAATGCCAAGTTGCATTTTTGCATTTCTATAATTTTGATCTCGTGCTATGTTACTTTATGTTTGACTTTTATGCTTTGATGTGGTTGTATTTTGATTTTATTAAACTTTTAATGACTATGGATTGTAACTGATCAGGAGAATGTTGAAAGAGTCTTTAAAAAGGCTTTGCAAACATGTGATCCAAAGAAGTTGCATCTGGCCCTTCTTGGGTTGTATGAAAGAACAGAACAACATAATCTGGCAGATGTTTTACTGGATAAAATGACAAAAAAGTTCAAAAAATCTTGCAAAGTAAGTGATTGTTTCATTTTTGTCCTTGTAATTCTTATGTGATGATAATTCTTATCAATTTTTTTTTCCAGGTCTGGCTGTGTCGTGTGCAACAATTTGTAAAACTCAGAAAAGATGGCCTTCAGTTTGTTATTAATCGTGCTCTTTTGAGCCTTCCAATGAAAAAGCATATAAAATTCATCTCACATGCTGCTATTCTAGAATTCAAATACGGAGAGCCTGAAATGGGAAGGTCCATGTTCGAAGGCATATTGCGTGAACACCCGAAGAGAACTGATATATGGAGTATTTACTTGGATCAAGTAACATGCCCTATCCATTCTATAATTCAAACTTGAAATTTCTTTTGCTATTAGCCTTTATGGTTTTTCTATTTCCTGAATTCTTCATTCTATATAGGAAATTCGCGTGGGAGACAATGAAGTGATACGAGCGTTATTTGAAAGAGCTACATGTTTGAGTCTCCCAGCAAAGAAAATGAAGGTATTAACCCTTAATTTTCCATTGTCAGAATTTCAAATATATCGATTCATGATTTTTTTTCGGTGAATGCTTTTCCTATTCATGTTGGTCACAAATTTATGATTTTTACTAGTTGGTAGTAAATTCCTCTCCAAAAGAGTAGAAAATATTGACTCGAAGCTCATTGTGCTTTTAGCCTATGGAGTTAAGGGCCGTTTGGCTGCGACTAGGATTAGTTAATTTGTCTTTAATGAGTCCTATACATAAGATTTCGTAATTCTTAGATGTGTTATATTGTAAAAATTGTTAAAAGAAAAAACAGGTTTAGCTCAGTTGATTAAAAAAATAGTATAGCTTAGTTCAATAGGATTATAGCATATAAATATATTAATAAATTGATGCAATTAGAAATTAATTATTGATTTGGATATTTGTATCTTTGTTTTTTAATTAGAATGATTATTATTTTTGAGAATAATAATGAAAGGATAGTTTCTTAATCGAATGATTATTATTTTTGAGAATAATAATGAAAGGATAGTTTCTTAATCAAGTTGATCAAAATTGTATTGTTTAAAATATTTATAAATTTGAATAGTTTGCCATTACGATCTCTGCCTATTTAGGACCTACTATGTTTGAAGTTTACTAATTAGTGCTTAATGGTATAGATTAATTTATAGCATTATGAATTAATTGACATTGGAAACTTTAATCTTTAACTGTTAGGTTAGCTTTTACTAAATCCTTAAAATCATACATGATTAAGTAAATCTTGTGTGAATTCAAAGTCATCAAATACTTGGATTTAAAGAGCCACAAAAAAAATAATTTAGTTGCGATTCACATTGAGATTTGTCGGCAAGTTTTCATCTGGACATAAAACTTTACCTTTTTGACACTTTCTTAGAGTTAACGCTGCTTCACTCTTTGTGGATTGAGTTCGAAAAAAACTAACCTCATCTTAAAATCATCAGTTAAGATTTCATTATATGCTCAATTTGAGTTGGCTAAAAAATGATTGCTTTCAAGTCAATTTTTGAGCTGAGCACTCACCCTCTTTTATTTAGTTCTTTGAAAATAAATACATATAATGCATGTTTTTGTTTGAATTAAGCCAATGTTAAATTGAATCAAAGAAATTTTCAACATGTCATCTAGTTAGTTGAAGCTGATCAATTTTTATTTTAAGTTGACTGACATTAGAGTTTTTATCAAGTGACTGTGGACTATTTTAGATCAATATATGATACATCTTTTTTTTTTTCATAATATCTTTCAAAATAACTTCTACCTTACAAGTCAAAAATTATCAAAATAAAATATATATTGGGGGTGCACCTCACTTTAAAAATTTGAAGATTCCGGAACCCCTCTGTTTAAAGGTGATTAAACAGATGGCTCCAGAATCTAAAAGGAGTTGGCTATACTTATTCAAGGAAGAAATGGACAAGGTACGCCGACAGAAGAATGGTAGTCTGGCTCAATAGAGACATGAACACACTACCGATGTATGAATATATAACTTCCCGATCAAAATGGAGAGAATTCTTCCCCAGCAGAGTCTCCAGAATTTGTCGGCTGAAATCATGAAAATAGGAAAATGAATTAAATTTAATTTAATAGATATAAATTTTATTTTGTAATTTTGATTTTTGAAAAATAGTGTTTTAATTTTTGAAAAATTTGATGAGACTGAATATATCCCAAATATTTAATAGTTTAAGTAACCGAACAAAACACAACAATTGATACGTCATCTTGAAATGTAAGCATATCACTTGACGGTGGACTTGATTATATAAACTAAATAATTTATGACATCTGTTTAGTCTGTAAAATATTTTATGTATGACCGACAAGTTCCTCTACCTAATATTAGAATTGGATAGAGTTTATTTTACCTGAGTTTTTAGCTCTCTATAAAGACAAACTCATATAGTTAATTACATCTTAGTCAATCAAAATCACCTAAGAAAACTCGATTAAAATCAGTGGTTCTGTCTTCAAGATTTCGATGTTTAGTTTTTAAGGTTGAACACTTGAAAGTCAAAAGGGAATGACTCAAGTAAGAACAACTATTTTAGAAGTCTGAAGGAGCGAAAAAGTAGGGGATGTCACATATCTAAGAAAACCTTGGTGACTTCCCAACTATGTTAATGTGTGACTTTATGTCTTTGAAATGATATTATTTAGTGTTTCATTCATGCAATTTATTTTAGAAGTTGGGATTTACATTTGCACGATATCTGATCGTGCAAATAACCTAGAAATATAGGAGAATTTACGTTGTACCGAACGACAATCCCGGAATCCTAAAAGGTTTAAAACTTGTATTGCACAACATGATCGTGCAAATGCCTAAAGATAGAGTGAGGATTTATGTCGTGCTAGACGAACCACCTCGAAGTTTTATGGATTTGTTATTGTTTAAACTAAGGAGAGATATGGGGGAAGTAGATATTATTTCGCTGATGTCTCGTTTTTCATGTTTACAATTAGATCTGAACATTCCCTCAAGTATTATGGTAAGTATATAAGAAAATTGAGAAGGTTTGCATACATACTAATTAATTCCTATGTGTTTACATATTTAACTACCAAACTTTCGTATTTACACTCTCAGCACCAAAATTTTATTATCATTTCAAAATAACACTATTATCAATTTTTAAGTGAAATACATATTTATGCATAGACTGAAAGTATCAAGTGCGATGTATGTAAATGCCCCATAATAAAAATATATTACAGGATGAGAAGATTTATCAACGCAGGCCACCTCCAAGTTTAGTATAGAACACAAACTAAATAAGCAAATATCTAGCAATTAGAATTCATAATTTCCAATTTAAGTGATACATAAATAAGTATACAGGGGTTAGAGAAAATCAACCACCTTTCATTTGAAATTTATTTATTGTATATATAAGTGCTTAAAGATCCCAAAGATCCTTGATTATATAATCAAAACCAAATATTACATGTTTAGATATGTAAAGATTATAAAATTCTACACATTTGAAACTTAAGTATTACATGTGTGAATATAGACATATTGAGAAACTATGCATACATATACTACACTTTAAATGTCGTGAGTGTAAATAGTCCTAAATTTTAGTTAGCACTGTATGTGTACACTTTTTTTTGTGTTAAAGAGATAAATATACTTTATTACAAAATTTCCATACATGGCCGACAGGAAACCTTTATATTTTTTACAAAACAAAACTCTGGAAACTATAAATTTCTATAAAAATAATTGCGTGGAACTTGATTCTTGCAAATATCCCAATTAGAACCACTTCATGGAATGAAGTTCTATACATGTAAATGCACCAGAACCTGAAATTGTTCCTCAAATTCTCAGCGCCGTATGTGTAAATACATCATGATTAAAGAAGCTACGCTTATACATTATAATTTAAGTGCTATGTAAACAATTGAGAAAATCTGAAACAAATTTGAACCCCACGTATATGTGTAAGAAGTAAAGTGGTATGTATATATTCACAAGAGAGCCCAAAATCCACACATGTATACATTTGTTTCAAAGTCAAAGCGGCCATAAAAGTTTGTCGATTTTCTGCCTATCAAATTTTCATCATTTTTTTTATTAACAATTGAGAAAATCTGAAACAAATTTGAACCCCACGTATATGTGTAAGAAGTAAAGTGGTATGTATATATTCACAAGAGAGCCCAAAATCCACACATGTATACATTTGTTTCTAAGTCAAAGTGGCCATAAAAGTTTGTCGATTTTCTGCCTATCAAATTTTCATCATTTTTTTTATATGAGAAATCATCGATGTTCCCAATTTTCACAAACACAAAACCGTAAAGTTTCAGATTTTCACTAAAACGAGCCACCAAAATTTTCTGAATTTTCCAACAATGAAACCTGCATATGTTTCTAATTTTCCAAAACAAAAGATTCCAGTCCTCTTAAATGAACGCCGAAAACCATCATGTCATTTTTTTTAACGCAAAGCCTCTTTTGATGTTCTCAAACCATCACAAAACAATTTATTATAATTTCTTATTCCCCAAAATAGATTCGGTAAATCTTTCGATTCTCATAACTGAAACTGCAAAGTTATCACCTCTCCAGAACAAAGCCCCTTTAATTTTTTTTTGTTCCCAAACCTTTTCAAAACAAGCTATAGCGATTTCAATTTCTTCGAGAAATGCATTTCGCAAGATCTTCGGATTGTGCAAAACCATACCACAAAAGTTTTCAATTTTTTTTTTAAAAAACAATTGAAAGGCTTCCAAGTTCTATAAAACCGAGTCGTAACGATTTCATTATTTTCCAAAACAAACACTTTAAATCTCTTCACTTTCAACAAATCAAAACCACAACAATTTCACATTGCTCAAAATGACATGTTAAAAATTTCTGGATTTTACATGCAATATACATAAATACGTCGGATTTAAACAAACTTTACATAAGGGGCTCAAAGATCAGACATTTCGTATATGAACATTTAAGAAGTTAACAAATTCGATACACAAATCTCAAATTTCAAGTACTAGGACCTAATTGAAGCATGATGGAATTAGATGATCTATCAAGAAAAACCATTAGATGGTATATGTAAGCATTTGTATGAAAAAGCATTTGTATGAAACTCTTATGCGCAAATTCTTGTAGCATGCTGTTGAGAAGAGGAAAACATTTCACAACCCTAGCTTTAATCTCAATTGTTTGATAGATCACTAACACTATAGCATCAACAAAACCTGTGTTTAAATTACATAGCAAAAATGAAATCATTTATTGCAAGTAAACCAGTTTTTGGGGACACCTTAAAAGCAAGAGTTAATGAAATCTGAGATCTGAAATCAGGAATCGCATTTGCTCGCATTTCTTTTAGAAAAAGAAAACTCGCATTCAAATTTATTTTAAAGAAGAGTTTACATTACTAATGCTTGAATTTCCACCTTGTACATGCATGTCACTCATATATTTAAGATCCCCTCGAACATGTCATTCTTATACTCATTCCGCCACAACTCCCATTAATCACACATATCAGTATTTTACTTACTAAAAAGCGAAATGCACACTTTTGTCCATAGCTAAGATGATACATGTAAGAATTGAAAATTTAGGTGCTAGCTATGTAAGGAAATAAGGATCGAGGGGGATGTATTAAAATCTAAAAGAATGGCATGATATTTAAAAATTGAAGTTAAGTTGTTAGATGTGTAAATAGATGATGGATGAGTGGTATACATGCAAATCTTTGACAACGCATCACAATTACCATAATCACTTGTTTAAAAGTGGCACATATTTCATGTATAATTTTATATAGTCAAGAAGTTATAAATGTGAATGTCGAACTTCAGGTTTTTGGAATGTAAATGCATAAGAAATGTGTGATTTATGTGTAAATTTTCCTAAAATTTTATCGTAGAAAGGTAAAGTTCCTGTTTTATCATGGCTTTGTGCATACAAACTTAAAATACATGGCAATAATTGCAGCTGTATCAACAAGTGGACAAGCTTCACTTGATTGCAAGGGAATGAGAATAGACTAAAATTTAGATTTATAGAAAATTATTTCCGAAAGAAAAAGGTAGTTTAAAATGTATACATATCTTCTGATTCAGCTCACTTCCAGAGTATTCCTTTCTTTCTAGGCATCATTTTTTTTTGCAGCAAGTCTCAAACTGATCGGAATCTGCAAAAGGCCCTAACTCTTTCCATGAAAACCATGACAAAGCAATTTTTAGCTGTAACTGATAAAATGAGAAAACAAAATCAGATAGAAGTTGCATGTAATGCAGATATTTTCTAGTATAAAAAGATAAACCTCAGCATAGCAAAACACTACGGTTACCGTCACGAAACAGCTAGAGCACCAGTGAATAGCTTAAATTGAAATGTAGGAAGATTCAAGTACATACCACCAAAGTTCCTACTGCATTTTATTACTAAATGAATCTTGGTTATGTAAGCAAAATCAGCCATGATATGCAAAAATTCAAGCAAACCCTCAGAGAATGAGTTTTGAGCCACCCCTTGGAAGACTGCCGGTTTCATATTTTTTATTTTTTAAGTATAGATTTTGTTCCTGCTCCCATCTTCTGTTTGCCAAGCCAAAATTGAAACCCATCCTCGCGATTCTGCCGGCCCTCTCGCAAGATGGAGGGGAAATAGATCTCGCCGGCGACGCCAGCAAGGTCTGCCGACGGTGGAGCAAGTAAGAGAACGGTTCGGCGGTCAAGAGGAGTTCGGCCAATTGGAGTGAAGCGGCTAGGGTTCTCCCTTATGTGTTCTGTGAGTGTTGTGGGTTTTATGAAGGATTTTTTTATTGTATTTTTTTATTTTATTATTATTTAATTTTCAAAAGCCTCGATTTGCACATCATTTGTTCGTGCACGAAACTATAGTGAAATTGGTGTCTTTTCTAGCTAAAATCGATGTTCCGGACGCACTTGCGCGGTCCGTTTCGTCATTCGGGGTCGTCCAGACAAATTCATCAACGATCTTGTGAAAAATATGTCAAATTCAATTTTTCTTAAAATTTTAGTTCGTGATCGATCTTTTTGACATTTGATTTAAGTTTGATCGGTTGTGAAGTCTCCTACAGGTGCATATGATGAAAAATTTGATATTTATATGCATCGAATATGTGAATTGTTGTATTCGTGTTTCGTGAGTACGCACGAAAGCCACAATGAGTCTCCTAAGAGTTTAAAATCTTAGAGGAACTCTCTTCGTGCCTTCACATACTGTATCTTAGCCCTTGCAACTAAAATTTGAGTCGTTGAAACCACTCACATGAGGCCTCACAAATGAGATAGGAGATGGTTTGAATTTCTAAAAGAGTGGGTCCCTCCACTAGTCCTCTAGGATAGTGAATAAGAAGTCCTAAGGGTAGATCCTAGCCAATTCTTTGAAGAATTGGTTACTATTTTCCCTAAAACATTTGACATTTTGATTTATTGAAATACAAGCCTGACATATCTTTAAATTTCACCAACTAACTTTATGTTCTCCTTAGTATATTTTTACTTGCATTTGTGAATAATTTAGCATCATCAGCACAAGTAAGGCTACCAACTGTCAATCTAGCCTTATGCCTGTAGAAAGTTTGGGGATTAACTAATCAAAGGCAATTATGAAGATAGTAGGAAATAAAGGGCCTCCTTGTTTGATAGCCTTACCAGTTTCGAAAAACCATTAATGAGAATATTATACAAGTTTCCAAGTCACCTGTTAATCAAATACAAAATTCCACAATTAAATCCCGAGCTTGTAGCACTTTCAAAATGAATGACCAAATTATAGTATCATAATTTTTTTTTCAAATCAAGCTTAATAATTAAATTGCCGCCACGACATTTTTATCTAAATCCATAATCAACTCCTGCACCAGCAATATGTTATCAATAATGCTCTGGCCTTTGTTAAAGGTGGCTTGGCCTGGAGAGATCAAATAGAGAAGGTGTGGTTGAATCATCATCACAAGAATCTTGCTGATAATCTTAGATATAAGCGTAGTGAAATTAATTTGCCGAAAATGCTCTCCTTTTGATTTATCATGTACTTTAGAAATCAATACAATGGACAAAGTAGTGAAACATTTACCTGGGTTACTATCTCTAAAATAGCTTTGAATTGCTTCAATGACATCCTCTTTAATAAAGTGCCAACATTTTTTGTAAAAATTAGTTGTGAAGCCATCTGGCTCTGTCGTTTTGTTGCTATCAATGGAGGAATGTAAAGCTTCCCAAATTTCCTTCTCCGTAAGCATTCCCGTAAGTCAAGTTGTTGAGTGTAGCTTTTATGGCCTTCAAATATTTCCTGTTGCAATGCATCTATAAGATATTAGCAGATTCTTTAAAAAAAATTTCAAAGTCATGCTACTATGAATAATATCCTCCTGTTTTTCCAACCAAACACTTTGATCAATGTGGCAATTATCCTCCATTTATTTTTTATACTCACATGTAAGTACTTTGAGTTTCTATCACCATCCGTAAAGTGCACTTTCTCCGCTCGGAATCCCTCCTCCCGATGAATTGCTTTCATTAGTTCTTTCTATGCAATGATTAAATCATTCCCGACATTTCCATCTTCACTATCAATGCTTTCCAATCTACACACTTCATTGTCAGCTAATTTAACTTTGCTGTGCAAATCCCAAGAAATCTCTCGGTTCCATTTCTTAATTGTCGAGGCCATAATTTATTGTAGTTTCCACAATCTTGTCCATTCAAACCCAAATTCATTGCAATGCCGATTCATTTTAAGACAATTCAAGTAATCTTGATGGTTGGCTCAAGTGTCTAAATATCTCAATGGAGAAAACATTCTTTTCAGGTCTGTTTGGGGCAGCTGCAGCTTATTGAATAATTTGCTGATAAGCTGATTAAAAATAATCTGATTTTTATTTTTTTATGAAAAAGACAAACCGTAGCTAAAAAGTTGTTATCGCACATAACTATGAGCGGTGTGAACACCCTGTTTTCAGCGTTTTGAAAACACATGAGCTGTCAAAACGTAGTTCACCCAAACATGAACGCATCACACCAAATAAGCTGCAACCAAACGGGCCCATAGTCAATAGAAGTGGTTTGTGATCAGAACCTATTCTTGATAAATGATGTATTGTAGAATACTTGAAGTTGGATGACCAATCTTGATTGACAAGAATTCTGTCTATAATCTTTCAAACACCCTTACTCTTTTTCATGTAAATATCGAACCTATGTATTCAAGGTCAAAGAGACCTGCTTCTGATAAAGCATCATTGACTTTACTAATGAGAGCACCTCTACTGCTTTTTTATCTTCAAGTTACATGTCACCATGTTGAAGTCCCCACCGACTAACCAATTATCTTCAAGTTACATGCCACCTATGTTTTCATATTTACATTTATAACACTCCTAACATTTTAACTTAACATTAAAAATACCACAATTATTAACTTTCTTCAATTGAAATATGTTTTTTTTCATATATAGGTTTATGACACCAAACTTTTTTGTGTAAATATCAAACTTTAGGTGTTAGATATATAAATACATTAGAATTGTGGGTATTTATGTAAATTTCTCCTTTTTTCTTAAGGTTTGTTAACTAATAATTGTCATTTTTCTAATGCAGTTTTTGTTCAAAAAGTATCATTCTTATGAGGAATCCCAAGGAGACCAAGATAGGGTTGAGCAGGTCAAGAAGAAAGCACTTCAGTTTTTAGAGAGCTCTTATTGAAAGTTAAGAACATGCACAGTGGCTTAATTTTGTAGCTCCTAATGTTGACCGGTGATTCCATAATATACTATGTAAGTTCATTTATTCTTGTATATGTATATTTGTTTAATAGTTTATGTAAAATTTTATTTTATTTTTCTATTTTGTTAACATTTTATTGAAATTAAAAATAGCAATTGGGGCTTGTGAAGTTAGCTTGCAGCTCATTAATTGCTCGAAAATTGATTCAAATTTTTGCTTGGATTGAATAAAAAGTGCTGTGTTGGGAGCAATATTTTGGATCAATTTTTTGGAGCTCATTCTGGGTCATATATGAATCGGCTCGAATTGACTCGAGATGGGAGCACTTAGTCTGTGAGGACACCTGACTCAAATTGAGTCTGGTGTCCAATCAGAAATTTGTTTTTTTAAAAAAAAATTGGGGCCTACTGACATACACTTTTTGGTTGAGGAAATGTCGAGATGGGGTTGTAGTTCTTTTATCTATTAAATTTATATACGTAATGTTAAGTTAAATTGAGTATAACGATTTACTGACTAATGTAACATTTCCATATAACTCAATTTGAGCAAGTAAGCTTCATTTTAAGCTGAATCAAGCTAATATTTGAGTCGGCTCGTTTAGATTTTGAGCTAGATTGGGCTCGATTTACTTTCAAGTACAGTTAGCTCAGCTCAATTTTAAGCCGCATTAAATCTATTCGATCCGACTCCTAATGGCAACTGTTAGTGAATTAGGAGTTTAGAAAATTTGATTGGTCGATACAATCCAAACGTACCTGAAAACCATTTTCATTCAATATAATACACACTTTCATTAAGATTTGTGCAAACTACATCTTTGGTTCATCTCCTTCCCTCTCTCTGCTGTGAGTATTTTGTTTATTTTCAACCCATGTTCCATCTGTAAATATACACACTTTCATTAAGATTTGTGCAAAGTACAATCTCAACCCATGTTTTCATTCCTATCAAATTCTAAATAGTTTGATTCTGACATGCATAAATACATCGGTTAGTAGCTCAAAAAAATCATATAAAAGTGGTTAATTTGTAAATAGCAATGTTTCAAGTGATTTGCCATTGATTATTCTTTTAAATAAATATGAAAAAATAGGTGTTACATCTGTAAATATATAAGAAGTTCATCATAAGAATGTAAAAACCCTAAAATATAATAATATTTCTATATATATAGGAGAAAAATAGTGCTTCTTCCCCCATACCAATCAATTTCTATGTATTTACATATCTAACATCTAAACTTCATTTCTTAAACATTTTAATGCGAAGTACACCTTTTCATGCACACGAAGTAAATATTATTCCATACAGACACGCATCGAGAGATGCATACAGTGTCCGATTTCCATCGTTAATCAGAGCAAAGATGGATAATGGTGGGCCTTATTTTTAAAATTTTTTTTAAGTTGAATTATGGTGGTAAAAAACTGAAATTTAGTTGTTAGTTATGTAAATATATAGTAATTGAGTGGTATATATGTAAATCTTCCTTTTTTTTTATGGTGGCATTTGGATGGATCTAAATGTATGGACATTCGAAATGATTCTAGAATGTTCTAGAACTTGTTCACGTGTATGTATATATATATATATATATATATATATATATNTGGGTTATTTCTAGTGCATTAATCGTAACTTATATATATATATATATATATATATATATACATTTTATATTGTTAATATTAATTATTGCGCTTTTTTTTATTTCTAACAAAACTATTATTTTTATATTTAATATATATCCTAAATAGCACAATTATCATGTTTTTTAAAAAGGAAGGATACTTTTTCATGTATAAGTTGAAGGCACCAAAATGTTATGCCTATAAATATGAAAAGTTAGGTATGAGATACGTAAATACATAAGAATTATAATTGCTAAAATGTAAAATTCCCAAAATAAACTTTGTTTGAAAGTGAAAATGATAAAAGAGACTTGAAACTATGTTATTACATGTCACCCACTTGTCCAATTTTAGACAATTTCAGTAAAAAAAAAATATTTGATTTCTCAATTGTTGATGAGAAAATGAGTTTTTATTAGTATTATTATATAAAATTCTTAGGGAGAAGATGTCCAAGTCATAAAAAATATATTTTTTTTCTTTAATGTTTTCTAAGATTGGGAAGATAATTGTATCGAAATGTCAGTATCTTTAGAGACGGGTAAAATGCATTCTACTTTATTAAGTTTGTTAATCGAAGAATAAACAGTTTACCGTGACCAGCATCATCAGATCAATATTATAGTCGATAGCTCGCTTCACCGTATTCCAGTCAGGTCGATTGGGTTGGCTTAATCACTGGATTGCATACTTGTTTTTTATTAGTTATAATCGTGTTTTGGTGCTATTGAGTTGCTAAAAATGATAAATATTATGAAATAATTCTAGATAAGGATCAAAGTACCTCCTAATACAATTATGTCTTAGTTCTTTGTATTTTGTCATAATTTGAATTAGGAGCACTAAAGAATTATAAAGAATCTTGGATGTGTTAACTACTTTTATGGCAATCGAGTGATTTCCTAGACATTCTTAGATCCGCCAAATGTACATTGATCGATGTCCAACTTATGATGGTAACTTTCTCTCCCTGTTCAATATTCGAATTCACTGCCAAACCATTTTTCGATCAATGACCACCTGTCAATGCCGACAATCCCCTTTCGCCATTCATTAACATTCACTAACATCCATCAATTGACATACAACATCTATACTAGTTAACTTCACTCGTCATCGACTATTGCCAGCTATCTTTCATCAAGATCACAACTTTAAGAAATAATATCTATTAATCAAAATATTTATACTGCACGACTATTTATAATCTCAAATATTATCAAGGAGAATTGATCTATTAGATCAAGCTAGTCTGATTTTCGAGGGATATATGCAGACATCTTAAACCCTTGGTTGACAGCTTAAACTCTCAACCAAGAGATACCGAGTTCAGGCCTTCCATGCACCGCAAAAAAATAAAAAAGAGAATTGAATCAATAGTTCTAAAAGAAAAGGACAAATATGTAAGAAAATTGACTAAAAATCTAAATAAATTTTCAAAAATGATAGTAATTGTAAAATAATGTAACATAATTGCCAAAGAAATTTTCTCATTAGCTTATATTGATAAAGCCAAATTTACTGGGTGCATGCCAGAGGGATTTGCACCAAGGCTCCTGACAAAGCGCAGCAGAATGAAAACAAAGGAGGAGGTGGAGAATTAATGGCTTATGTATGAAAATTACATCTTCATATATATATATATATATATATATATATATATATATATATATATATATATATNACATATACACTACTAAATTCCTATGTATTTATGTGTATCCATCACCTAAACTTTAGAGTTTTATATTTCTAGCACCCAAATCATTTTGTATCACATCAAAAGTATCATTATTATAACTTTTAAACACTGAAATGCATTCTTTCATGTAAAACTAAGGTGGCAAATGTGTAAAAATTAAACTTTAGGTGTTAGATGTGTAAATACATAGGGATTGAGTGGTATGCATGTAAATCTTTCTTTAAAAAATTTGAGTAGCTATTCAATGGAAGATTAGGGTTCCACACATGCCACATCAGTCTTAACTGGGATACAATATTATGATATATACCAATTGTTGTGGTACATATATAGATAGGAGAATGATTTTTGACGAAACGAAAAAAAAAATAGAACGAGGAAATTCACGATAAAAAAATAGTAAAATAGTGAAACAGACAGATTTAGGTGGTTCGATAAATTTTTTACGTCCATGGAGTTGCAGAGGATTTTACTACTTGAGGAATTTACACCAATCGATCGTCTCGACTTACAGAAAGGATATATCACTTCGTTGCTCTCTCTTCTTCTCTCTCTACACTGAGAAACACCGAAGAAGCTCTATATTGAGATACACCGAAGAAAATAAACTTACAAAAGAAATAAACTTAATTTTTTTTCTGCCACAAGCCACCGAGAAGAAGCTAATGGAGAACAATCTTATTCTTCGTCTTTCTTCTTCCTTTTTCCTTTTGCTACTAGGAATCACTGCTTGCACTTATCTTTCTCTGTCCCAAGGAAGTCCAAAGAAGAACACAAAAATCGTAATTTGAAAACTGAAGGAGAGCCGTTGCAATGCCTTTTATCATGAAACATGAAGCGGAGAGGCGACTTTTCACGAAATAGCATGGAGTCGCGACAATTCGCGATCGGCAAAGCGAAGCTTCGCTTCCCGGGTTTTGAGATCGAGTGGGAGCGGGAGGGCGGGATCGGCAGAAGCGGGATCAGGCTCCAGCTTAACACGTTTGTCATTCGGACGATGACATGATCACACCACGCGGTGCGTAAAGAGGCATGGTGCGATCCATGCCGTCAGACGTAATATTTTCTCGGCAGCTAATCTCCTTATTCTTATCATCAAATTCGTCCACAATTTTTTTATTTATCTATACACCTAAAAAATATTTAAAAAAAGATCTTTTTCAAAATTTGGTCAAATTTGTTGAAAATTTTCCAGCATCGAAGAAATCTCAATCTGAATAAATAAATAAATTAAATTATTATTTTATATTATCCTATTTCTAAAATTAAGTGTTTCTCTTAACCATGGAATCCTTCAGTCATAGAGGAGACAACACTGTAATTAAAATATTGTTTTTGTAATTAAAAGATATTGCCAATGTAGGCCAATGGCTTGGCATTAATTTTTGCATTATTCATGCAAGTGGGCAGCCATGCAATTATTATTAATTAGGTCAACTGATTTAATGACACCTGGTTAGCTTGCTATATTGCAAATAAATTTTATTTAATTTTTATTTTTATATATATAACCTTTTTATTTGTTACATGTTTACATATTTGAACATAAATTTTATTTTATTGACATATCACCAATAAATTTAACAATTTTCAAGAAATTAATTTTTTTGGTGCGTTTCAATTTTGAAGGAATTATATATTATTAATAAAAATAATTTGAATATGTTTGATTCTAATTTTCTCATATGATGATTACATGTAATTCAATTATAAAATAAATCAGGTCTTATTTAATTTTATTTAAACATATAAAGGCATGAAAATATTTAATTAAATTTTCTAAATTATTTTGCTTCTTTTGTTAAGGTTGTAATGCATAAACATCACTTATTCGAAAAAAATATTACATCAGGACTCTGCATGTAGAGTTACGTGTTATTATAACATTGAGAATATTCTTAGAATACAATAACACCTGAATAACACACAATAACACCTGAATAACACGAGAGAAATATTCTCTTGTATTACCGGGCTGATCACCTCCACAGTGGATCTACGTGCGGAGTACTGATGTAATATTTTTTCCACTTTTTCTTTTCTTTTTAATTGGGGCATTTACATATATATCACACAATTCTTATGTATTTACATATCTCATACCTAAACATTTATATTTATATTCATGCCACTCTAGCATTAATGTCACAACAAAAATATAATTTTTCATGCAGAGATTTGTGACAGCAAGACATTATAAGTGTAAATATCAAATTTTATGTGTAAATGCTTAAAAGTTATGTGGTTTATATGTAATTTTCCCTTTAATTATAAGTATTACTAGTTATAGATGTGATTAAGAGTTAATCATGCATATATTTCAATTCTTAACATGTCTACATCTTTTAATGAAGGCTTCTCGTTTTATTTTAAGAAGAAAACATTACCAATACCAAAGGAAAGTGTTGGAGCCACAAGAAGAAAATTAAGCACTAATGACGCAATTAAGAAGTTTAAGCAATCGAAATTCTCTTTAAATTTAATATGATTTTGATATTAATTTCGAACATTAAATAATAAAAATTCGATGTTGACTTTATTTTTATGCACAATGTTCATAAGATTTATATTAACAAAAAATTGACCTTTTAAGAAAATAAGTACTAACAAGAAGTAATATTTATAAAATTGACCCATTCTTGTTTACAATATTGTAAATTTAAGTCTGAGGCATATGCTATTGTAGTTAGGGCTTTGGAACAAACTTTTTGATCACGGGCAAGTCGTGTTCGACTCGTTGAGCAGCTCGTGTTCGACTCGTTGAGCAGCTCGTGTTCAAATTGTTCACTAAGTGAGTGAGTTGGACATGTATAGATTTCTTAAGCTCGAATTATAAAAGTGAGAACATGAAGAACTCTTTGATCGATTATCTTTAGCTAATTTTAGCTTAAAATAAAGAAATTGTATATATTTTTTGTATTGTAATATATTATATATATTTATATGATTATATCTAAGTTTAAATCACAACAGCTTGTATGGTCATGTGGTTTTGTACCTTTTATTGTATATGAATGGTGCATGTTGGAATACAATACCCTATGACTATTTTATAATTAATTAAAATGAGTCAATTTAGATTCAAACACAAGACAAACATGAATAAGAATATGTAAATCGATTGAACCCAAAACATCATTCACGAGGAATATTGAACACTGACCAATTTCGTACAAAATTAATTTGAAACGAGGTGAAACGAGCTCGCTCAAGCTCGGCTTTTTTACAAACCTAATTGTAGCCCCTATGGCCTTTCTAGCTCCTTCACATCAATCACCTCTCAAGACATAAAATGAACATATAGAGAAGAAATCTCTTAGATTTATTATTACTAAAATAGTTACAGGAGCACAATCTAAATATTCGAATTTGTTATCTAATAGTATCCCTATTAGGATGCAATCATTTGTAAAAGAAATTTCATTCAGAATAGGCCGAGTTGATAAAATGGACCCATTAGACTAATAGAAGTCAGCTTATTCGTCGGTTACAGTTTCGACTAACATCTGATACCTCGATTGAACCCGAGCCTTGTAACACGCTTAGTATGGGTTCTAACTTGGGTTTGCCCAAAATGAGCCTTAGTTATATGATATAATTTTCTTATAGGGGTTTATTTTACTCCACTATAAAATGTAATTTCATTTTAGTTTCATATCTCCCTTGGGGGGGAGTTAGCAAATAATAAATTGATTATAGAGGATTCCTCTCCCCTAGTTGGTGGAGGTTGCTTAGTGTGGATGGTGGAGTTGAGCCATATTATTAAAATTCCTTCATTGGTGTCATTTTGAGTGTATGAAAAGTGAGTATGAAAATTCTATTGAAGATTTAAATGAGTAATGTCCTTTCTTTGACTTGAGGCTTTCTTTTTTAGGACATTTACAAAAATGTCATATAATATTTATATATTTATATATCTAACTCCTAAAGTTTCATATTTACGTAGATAATACTCAAATCTTTAACCTAGGATTGCTTAATTCATAGGATAAATATCTTAACATGCCAAGAAGCTTAAATTTCGAAAGTAACCAATCGGATCTCCCCAAATCAGACGTCTCAAAATTATATTAATCTGTAGAAATATTTAGGATAGACGTCAACTCAAGCTTGCAAACAACCAGACATGGTTGAGAGAGAGGAAAAGAACTCAAATAGCTGAGGCAATGAGAATCGAGCCAAACAACCAAACATGAGCAACTAGGGACAGTTGACAATGGTTGACCTACCAAGGCCAACCTACCGACCAAGACTAACCGATCGAGACAGGATGATCAAGATCGAATGATTGAAGCCAAAAGGCCATGGTCAGGAAAACGAGGTCAAATAATCGAAACCGAGAGCCAATCAGTTTCATATAAATTTGACTTCCATGCTGCCCTAATTGAATAAGGGTAGGATTAGTTTCAGATCCCAAAAAATCGAAAGACTGTTCTAACCTTAAATCTCTTGGTTCACAATCATCTAGCTTCTCCCACAGTTCTACTCCATCTTTTCTCCCTTTGTCCGTCTCCTTAAATTTATTTCTTGGGCGTGATTCAGAGACAAATATATATTCAAAACAATCACATACAAAAGTGCATATAAAAGATATATATATATATATATATATATATATATATATATATATATATATATAAAAAAANATAAGAATCTGAAAATCGAGTGGACACAAACACATCGTTTACGAGCAATATTGAACACTGACCAATTTCGTACAAAATTAATTTGAAACGAGGTGNGTGAACACAAACACATCGTTTACGAGCAATATTGAACACTGACCAATTTCGTACAAAATTAATTTGAAACGAGGTGAAACGAGCCAAGCCTAGGCTCGCTCAGGCTCGACTTGTTTACAAATCTAATTGTAGCCCCTATGGGCCTTTCTAGCTCCTTCACATCAATCACCTCTCAATATAGAAAATAAACATATAGAGAAGAAATCTTTTAGATTTATTATTACTAAAATAGATACATGAGCACAATCTAAATATTCAATTTTGTTATCTAATAGTCTCCCTATTAGGATGCAAACATTTGTAAAAGAAATTTCGATCAGAATAAGCCGAGTTGATGAGATCTACCCATTAGACTAATAGAAGTCAGCCTATTCGTCAGTTGTGGTTTTGACTAACATCCAGTACATCTGATACCTCGATTAGCCTTGTAACACGCTTACTATGGGTTTTAACTTGGGTTTGCCCAAAATGAACCTTAGTTATAAAATGTAATTTTCTTGTAGGGGTTTATTTTACCCCACTATAAAATGTAATTTCATTTTAGTTTCATATCTCCCTTGGGGGGAGTTAGCAAATAATAAATTAGTTATTGAGGATTCTTCTCCCCTAGTTGGTGGAGGTTGCTTAGTGTGGATGGTGGAGTTGAGCAATATTATTAAAATTCTTCATTGGTGTCATTTTGAGTATATGAAAAGTGAGCATGAAAATTCTATTGAAGATTTAAATGAGTAATGTCCTTTCTTTGACTTGAGGCTTTCTTTTTTTGGGCATTTACAAAAATGTCACNTTAAAATATGATAATTTATATATATATATAATTAATTTTAGTTATTTTATATTTCGAACCATAACTATTCAAACACGAATGAATGTATCACTGTTCGTGTTTGGTTCGTTTAACTAACTGAACAAAAAAAAATTGTTAACATTCGTCTCGTTTATTTATCGAACGAATCGAACACGAACTCATTGGTTAACCGAACACGAACTGTTCGCGAACAATGAGCTTTTTTGACAATATGATAAATAGAATATTTTTATAGATCGGTTTAGGCCATACGATTGAGCCCTGCATAATAGTAATAATAAATTAACAAGATGATAAATAGAATATTTTTTATGATTAAAAATTCATGAAAAAATGTTTATCTTGCGAGCTATGTATAGTACATGTTACATAGTACGCATAGTACATAAAAAAAAGTTATCTTAAGAGTTTAGAAAAAAGGGGTACCTACAACATATTTTTTATATTTTTATATATCTAACACTAAATGTTAATATTTATTCATATAATATGTCAGAGTGTGTTTGTGGTAGCGGTGTGGTGACACTACAACACCACTTTGAAACATATTTTTTTATGTTTGGCAAAACTGTGTTTTACAATCTAATAAATCTCTGTGTGGTGAATGCTAGAAATTGTAGTCTCACTTATATATATATATATATANATGTATTAAAATCTAAAAGAATGGCATGATATGTAAAAATTGAAGTTAAGTTGATAGATGTGTAAATAGATGAAGGATGAGTGGTATATATGTAAATCTTTGACAACGCATCACAATTACCATAATCACTTGTTTAAAAGTGGCACATATTTCATGTATAATTTTATGTAGTCAAGGAGTTATAAATGTGAATGTCGAACTTCGGCTTTTTGGAATGTAAATGCATAAGAAATGTGTTTTTTATGTTTAAATTTTCCTAAAATTTTATCGTATAAAGGTAATGTTCCTGTTTTATCTTGGCTTTGTGCATACAAACTTAAAATACATGGCAATAATTCCAGCTGTATCAACAAGTGGACAGGCTTCACTTGATTGCAAGGGAATGAGAATAGACTAAAATTTAGATTTATCGAAAATTATTTCCTAAAGAAAAAGGTAGTTCAAAATGTATACATATCTTCTGATTCAGCTCACTTCCAGAGTATTCCTTTCTTTCTAGGCATCATTTTTTTTTTTGCAGCGAGTCTCAAACTAATCAAAATCTGCAAAAGGCCCCAACTCTTTCCATGACAACCATGGCAAAGCAATTTTTAGCTGTAACTGATAAAATGAGAAAGCAAAATCAGATAGAAGTTGCATGAAATGCAGATATTTTCTAGTATAAAAAGATAGACCTCAGCATAGCAAAACACAAACTACGGTTACCGTCACGAAACAGCTAGAGCACCAGTGAATAGCGTAAGTTGAAATGAAGGAAGATTCAAGTACATACCACCAAAGTTCCTACTGCATTTTATTACTAAATGAATCTTGGTTATGTAAGCAAAATCAGCCATAATATGCAAAAGTTCACGCAAACCCTCAGAGAATGAGTTTTGAGCCACCCCTTGGAAGACCTGCCGGTTTCATTTTTTTTATTTTTTAAGTATAGATTTTGTTCCTGCTCCCATCTTTTCTTTGCCAAGACAAAATTGAAACCCATCCTCGCGATTTTGCCGGCCCTCTCGCAAGATGGAGGGGAAAGAGATCTCGCCGGCGACGCCAGCAAGGTCTGCCGACGGTGGAGCAAGTAAGAGGGGAAGGGTTCGACCAATTGAAGTGAAGCGGCTAGGGTTCTTCCTCATGTGTTATGTGAGTGTTGTGGGTTTTATGAAGGATTTTTTTATTGTATTGTTTTATTTTATTATTATTTAATATTCAAAAGCCTTGATTTGCGCATCATTTGTCCGTGCACGAAAGTATAGTGAAATTGGTGTCCTTTCTAGCTAAAATCGATATTCCAGACGCACTTGCGTGGTCCGTTTCGTCATTCGGGGTTGTCCAAACAAATTCATCAACGATCTTGTCAAAAATATGTCAAATTCAATTTTTCTTAAAATTTTAGTTCGTGATCGATCGTTTCGATAATTGATTTAAGTTTGATCAATTGTGAAGCCTCATATAGGTGGAAATGATTTAAAATTTGATATTTATATGCATCGAATATGTGAATTGTTGTATTCGTGTATCGTGAATACGCACGAAAGCCACAACGAGTCTCCTAAGACTTTAAAATCTTAGAGGAACTCTCTTCGTGTCTTCACATACTGGTTCTTAGCCCTTGCAACTAAAATTTGAGCCCTTGAAACCACTCTCATGAGGCCTCATAAAAGAGATAGGAGATGGTTTGAATTTCTAAAAGAGTGGGTCCCTCCACTAGTCCTCTAGGATAGTCAATAAGAAGTCCTAAGGCTAGATCCTAGGCCAATTCTTTGAAGAATTGGTTACTATTTTCCCTAAAAGCATTTGACATTTTGATTTATTGAAATGCAAGCCTGACACATCTTTAAATTTCACCAACTAACTTTATGCTCTCCTTAGCACATTTTAACTGGCATTTGTGAATAAATTAGCATCATCCGCACAAGCAAGGCTGCCAACTTGCAATCTAGCCTGATGCCTATAGAAAGTTTGGGGATTAACTAATCAAAGGCAATTATGAAGATAGTAGGAAATAAAGGGCCTCCTTGTTTGATAGCCTTACCAGTTTCGAAAAACCCATGAAGTTTGTTATTAATGAGAATGTTATACAAGTTTCCAAGTCACCTGATAATCAAATACAAAATTCCACATTAAAATCCCGAGCTTGTAGCACTTTCAAAATGAATGACCAAATTATAGTATCATAATTTTTTTTCAAATCGAGCTTAATAATTAAATTGCCACCACGACATTTTATCTAAATCCATAATCAACTCCTGCGCCAGCAATATGTTATCAATAATGCTCCGGCCTTTGTTAAAGGTGGCTTGGCCTGGAGAGATCAAATAGAGAAGGTGTGGTTGAATCCTCATCACAAGAATCTTGCTGATGATCTTAGATATAAGCATAGTGAAATTAATTGGCCGAAAATGCTCTCCGTTTGATTTATCATGTACTTTAGAAATTAATACAATGGACGAAGTAGTGAAATATTTTCCTGGGTTACTATCTCTAAAATAGCTTTGAATTGCTTCAATGACATCCTCTTTAATCAAGTGCCAACATTTTTTGTAAAAATTAGTTGTGAAGCCATCTGGCTCTGCCGTTTTGTTGCTATCAATGGAGGAATGTAAAGCTTCCCGAATTTCTTTCTCCGTTGGTATTCCCGTAAGTTAAGTTGTTGAGTGTAGCTTTTATGGCTTTCAAATAATTCCTGTTGCAATGCATCTATAAGATATTAGCAGGTTCTTTAAAAAAAATGTCAAAGTGATGCTACTATGAATAATATCCTCCTGTTTTTCCTACCAAACACTTTGATCATTTTCGATTCTCAATGTGGCAATTATCCTCCATTTATTTTTTATACTCACTTGTAAGTACTTCTGAGTTTCTATCACCATCTGTAAAGTGCACTTTCTCCGCTTTTTGCTTTAGGAATCCCTCCTCCCGATGAATTGCTTTCATTAGTTCTTTCTATGCAATATGATTAAATCATTCCCGACATTTCCATCTTCACCATCAATGCTTTCCAATCTACACACTTCATTTTCAGCTAATTTAACTTTGTTGTGCAAATCCCAAAAAATATGTTGGTTCCATTTCTTAAATGTCGAGGCCATATTTTTTTGTAGTTTCCACAATCTTGTCCATTCAAACCCAAATTCATTGCAATGCCGATTCATTTTAAGACAATTCAAGTAATCTTGATGGTTGGCTCAATTGTCTAAATATCTCAATGGAGAAAACTTTCTTTTCAATTGCAGATATAGGGTTTGTTTGGGGCAGCTGCAGCTTACTGAAATAGTTGCTGATAAGCTGATTAAAAATAATCTGATTTTTTTTTTTTTATGAAAAAGCCAAATCGTAGCTAAAAAGTTGTTATCGCACTAAGTAGGAGTGGTGTGAACACGCTGTTTTCAGCGTTTTGAAAATACTTAAGCTGTCAAAACGTAGTTCACCCAAACAGGAACGCACCACACCAAATAAGCTGCAACCCAACGGGCCCATAGTCAGTAGAAGTGGTTTGTGATCAGAACCTATTCTTAATAAATGATGTATTGTACTTGAAGTTGGATGACCAATCTTGATTGACAAGAATTCTGTCTAATCTTTCAAACGCCCTTACTCTTTTTCATGTAAATGTCGAACCTATATATTCAAGGTCAAAGAGACCTGCTTCTGATAAAGCATCATTGACTTTACTAATCAGAGCACCTCTACTGTTTTTTTTCCTTCAAGTTACATGTCACCATGTCGAAGTCCCCACCGACTAACCAATTATCTTCAAGTTACATGCCACCTAAGTTTCCATATTTACATTTATAACCCTCCTAACATTTTAACTTCACATTAAAAATACTACAATTTTTAACTTTCTTCAAGTGAAATATATTTTTTCATATTTAGGTTTTTGACACCAAACTTTTTTGTGTAAATATCAAACTTGAGGTGTTAGATATNTATTAAAAATACTACAATTATTAACTTTCTTCAGGTGAAGTATATTTTTTCATATTTAGGTTTTTGACACCAAACTTTTTTGTGTAAATATCAAACTTGAGGTGTTAGATATATAAATACATTAGAATTGTGGGTATTTATGTAAATTTCTCTTTTTTTCTTAAGGTTTGTTCACTAATAATTGTCATTTTTCTAATGCAGTTTTTGTTCAAAAAGTATCATTCTTATGAGGAATCCCAAGGAGACCAAGATAGGGTTGAGCAGGTCAAGAAGAAAGCACTCCAGTTTTTAGAGAGCTCCTATTGAAAGTTAAGAACATGCACATTGGCTTAATTTTGTAGCTCTTAATGTTGACCGGTGATTCCATAATATACTATGTAAGTTCATTTATTCTTGTATGTGTATATTTGTTTAATAATGTTTTATTGAAATTAAAAATAGCAAAATTTAGCTCATTAATTGCTCGAAAATAGATTCAAAATTTTGCTTGGATTGAATAAAAAGTGCTGTGTTGGGAGCAATATTTTAGATCAATTTTTTTGGAGCTCATTCTGGGTCATATATGAATCGGCTCGAATTGACTCGAGATGGGAGCACTGATTCTATGAGGACACCGGACGCAAATTGAGTCTCGTGCCCAATCAAAAATTTGTTTTTTTTTTTAAATTTGGGGCCCACTGACATACACTTTTTGGTTGTGGAAATGTCGTGATGGGGTTGTAGTT
The DNA here is from genome assembly GCA_002079205.1 of Phalaenopsis hybrid cultivar. Lineage (NCBI taxonomy): Eukaryota > Viridiplantae > Streptophyta > Magnoliopsida > Asparagales > Orchidaceae > Phalaenopsis > Phalaenopsis hybrid cultivar. Next base: position 322,802 of record JXCR01148364.1, read on the forward strand.
CTTTTATTTATTAAATTTATATATGTGATGTTAAGTTAAATTGAGCATAACGATTTANATGGGAGCACTGGTTCTATGAGGACACCGGACGCAAATTGAGTCTCGTACCCAATCAAAAATTTGTTTTTTTTTTTAAATTTAGGGCCCACTGACATACACTTTTTTGTTGAGGAAATGTCGAGATGGGGTTGTAGTTCTTTTATTTATTAAATTTATATATGTGATGTTAAGTTAAATTGAGCATAACGATTTAGTGACTAATGTAGCATTTTCATATAACTCAATTTGAGCAAGTAAGCTTCATTTTAAGCTGAATCGAGCCAATTCTAAGTTGAAATAAATCCAAATAACTTTATTCTAGTCGGCTCGTTTAGATTTTGAGCTAGATTGAGCTTGATTTAATTTCAAGTGTAGTTAGCTCTCCTCAATTTTAAGCCTCATTAAATCTATTCGATCCGACTCCTAATGGCAACTGTTAGTCAATTAGGAGTTTAGAAAATTTGATTGGTCNTAGTTGAAATAAGTCCAAATAACTTTATTTGGGTCGGCTCGTTTAGATTTTGAGCTAGATTGAGCTCGATTTAATTTCAAGTGTAGTTAGCTCTCCTCAATTTTGATCCGCATTAAATCTATTCGATCCGACTCCTAATGGCAACTGTTAGTCAATTAGGAGTTTAGAAAATTTGATTGGTCGATTCAATCCAAAAGCACCAGAAAACCTTTTTCACTCCATATAATCCACACTTGCATTAAGATTTGTGCAAACTACATCTTTGGTTCATCTCTCTCTCTCTCTTCTGTGATTATTTTGTTTATTTTCCCTTCTTTTTATTTACAAATCAACCCCCATCATTCATCTATTTAGTTTCTTACTCAAACATCAAAATTCATGGTAAAATCCCAACCCATGTTTTCATTCCTATCAAATTCTACATAGTTTGATTCTGGCATGCATAAATACATCGGTTCGTAGTTCAAAAAAATCACGTAAAAGTGGTTAATTTGTAAATGGCAATGTTTNCTAAATCCCAACCCATGTTTTTATTCCTATCAAATTCTACATAGTTTGATTCTGACATGCATAAATACATCGGTTCGTAGTTCAAAAAAATCACGTAAAAGTGGTTAATTTGTAAATGGCAATGTTTCAAGTGATTTGCCATTGATTATTCCTTTAAATAAATATGAAAAATAGGTGTTACATCTGTAAATATATAATATGTTCATCACAAGAATGTAAAAACCCTAAAATATAATAATATTTCTATATATAGGACAAAAATAGTGCTTCTTCCCCGATACCAACCAATTTCTATGTATTTACATATCTGACATCTAAACCTCACTTTTTCAAATTTGAGCAACCCCAAATCTTTCATATCACATTAAAATACCACTTCTTAAACATTTTAAATACAAAGTACGCCTTTTTATGCACATGAAGTAAATATTATGTAGAGATGTATACAGTGTTCGATCTCCATTATTAATCAGAGCAGAGATGGATGATGGTGGGACTTATTTTTTATTTTTTATTTTTCTTAAAGTTGAATGATGGTGGTAAAAAACTGAATTTTAGTCATTAATTATGTAAATATATAGTAATTGAGTGGTATATATATGTAAATCTTCCTTTTTTTTATGGTGGCATTTGAATGGATCTAAGGGTTTGTTTGGGGCAGTTGNATGTAAATCTTCCTTTTTTTTATGGTGGCATTTGAATGGATCTAAGGGTTTGTTTGGGGCAGTTGCAGCTTATTGAATAATTTACTGATAAGCTGATTAAAAATAATATGATTTTTATTTTTTATGAAAAAGCCAAACTGTAGCTAAAAAGTTGTTATCGAACCTAACTAGGAGTGATGTGAACATGCTGTTTTCAACGTTTTGNGCTGATAAACTGATTAAAAATAATATGATTTTTATTTTTTATGAAAAAACCAAACTGTAGCTAAAAAGTTGTTATCGAACCTAACTAGGAGTGATGTGAACATGCTGTTTTCAACGTTTTGAAAACACATAAGCTGTCAAAACGTGGTTTGCCCAAACAGGAATGCACCACACCAAATAAACTGCAACCAAACGGGCCCTAAATGTATGGACATTCGAAATGATTCTAGAATGTTCTAGAACTTGTTCCCGTGTAATTCATTTCATCCAGCATTATAAAAAAAAAAAAAACATGTTTGGTCAAACTTGTAAATATTTTGATTTTATATTGTTAACATTAATTATTCGCATTTTTTTTTATTTTTAACAAAACTATTATTTTTATATTTAATATATATCCTAAATAGCACTATTATCATTTTTTAAAAAAATCAAGGATACTCTTTCATGTATAAGTTGAAGGCACCAAAATGTTATGCCTATAAATATGAAAGGTTAGGTATGAGATACGTAAATACATAAGAATTATACGTGCTAAAATGTAAAATTCCCAAAATAAACTTTGTTTGAAAGTGAAAATGATAAAAGAGATTTGAAACTATGTTATTACATGTCACCCACTTGTCCAATTTTAGACAATTTCATCAAAAAAAAATGTTTTGATTTCTTAATTGTTGATGAGAAAATGAGTTTTTATTAGTATTATTATTTAAAATTATTAGGGGAGAAGATGTCCAAGTCATAATAATATATTTTTTTTCTTTAATGTTTTCTAAGATTGAGAAGATAATTGTATCGAAATGTCAGTATCTTTAGAGACGGGTAAAATACAGTCTACTCTATTAAGTTCGTTCATCGGAGAGTAAACAGTCTGCCGTGACCAACATCATCAGANTGTAAAATACAGTCTACTCTATTAAGTTCGTTCATCGGAGAGTAAACAGTCTGCCGTGACCAACATCATCAGATCAATATTATAGTCGATAGCTCGCTTCACCATATTCCAGTCAGGTCGATTGGGTTCGCTTAATCAGTGGATTGCATAATTGTTTTTTATTAGTTATAATCGTGTTTTGGTGCTATTGAGTTGCTAAAAATAATAAATATTATGAAATAATTCTAGATAAGGATCAAAGCACCTCCTAATACAACTAGTCTTAGTTCTTTGTATTTTGTCATAATTTGAACTAGGAGCACTAAAGAATTGTAAAGATTCTTAGATGTGTAACTACCATAGCAATCAAGTGATTGCCTCGACATTCGTATATCCGCCAAATGTAAATTGATTGATGTCCAACTTATGATGGTAACTTTCGATCAGTGACCACCTGTCAATGCCTACAATCCCCTTTTGTCAATCATTAATATTCACTAACATCCACCAATTGACATACAACATCTATGCTAGTTAACTTCGCTCGTCATCGACTATTGCCAGCTATCTTTCATCGAGATCACAACTTTAAGAAATAATATCTATTAATCAAAATATTTATACTGCACGAATTCTTCCTTTCTTTAGTCGTGTCTGACAGAAAACAAACTATTTATAATCTCAAATATTATCGAGTAGAATTGATCTATTAGATCAAGTTAGTCTGATTTTCGAGGGATATTTGCAAGCATCTTAACCCCTTGGTTGAAAGCTTAAACTCTCGACCAAGAGATACCGAGTTCAGGCCTTCCATATGCACCGCAAAAAAAATAAAAAGAGAATTGAAACTCCGCCATAAAACAAACTAATAATTACAACAGTTCTAAAAGAAAAGGACAAATATGTAAGAAAATTGACTAAAAATCTAAATAAATTTTTCAAAAATGATAGNTAGTTCTAAAAGAAAAGGACAAATATGTAAGAAAATTGACTAAAAATCTAAATAAATTTTTCAAAAATGATAGTAATTGTAAAATAATATAACATAATTGCCAAAGAAATTTTCTCATTAGTTTATATTGATGAAGCCAAATTTAGTGGGTGCATGCCAGAGGGATTTGCACCAAGGCTCCGGACAAAGCGCAGGAGAATGAAAACAAAGGAGGACGTCGAGAATTAATGGCTTTTATATGAAAATTACATGTTCATTTTTATATATTTTTAAAATATTTAATATAAATATTTTACACATTATATTTTTCTGAGATCTTTGTGTTAAAAATGTCTCTTTATATATATATATATATATAT
>JXCR01148364.1:328199-345869 GCA_002079205.1 Phalaenopsis hybrid cultivar
TTTTTTATTTTTATATATATAACCTTTTTATTTGTTACATGTTTCAATCTAACTATTACATATTTGAATATAAATTTTATTTTATTTACATATCATCGATAAATTTAACAATTTTCAAGAAATTTATTTTTTTGTGCGGTTCAATTTTGAAAGAATTATATATTATTAATAGAAATAAGATAAATATGTTTGATTCTAATTTTTTTTCATATGATGATTACATGTAATTCAATTATAAAATAAATCGGGCCTTATTTAATTTTATTTAAACATGTAAAGGCATAAAAATATTTAATTAAATTTTTTAAATTATTTTTTCTTCTTTTGTTAAGAGTGTAATGCATAAGCATTACTTATTCAAAAAAAATATTACATCATGACTCCGCATGTAGAGTTACGTGTTATTATAACACCAAGAATATTCTTAGAACACAATAACACATGAATAACATACAATAACATCTGAATAACACGTGGGGAATATTCTCTTGTGTTACGGGTCGATCACCTCCACGACGTAATTTCATTGGACTCCGTACGTAGCTCTACGTGCAGATTACTGATGTAATATTTTTTCCACTTTTTTCTTTTATTTTTAATTGGGGCATTTACATACATATCACACAATTCTTATGTATTTACATATCTAATACCTAAACATTTATGTTTATATTCATACCGCTCTAGCATTAATGTCGCAACAAAAATATAATTTTTCATGCAGAGGTTTGTGACAGCAAGACATTATAAGTGTAAATATCAAATTTTATGTGTAAATACTTAAAAATTATGTGGTGTATATGTAATTTTCCCTTTAATTATAAGTATTACTAGTTATAGATGTGATTAAGAGTTAATTATCCATATATTTCAGTTCTTAACATGTTTACATCTTTAAATGAAGGCTTCTCGTTTTATTTTAAGAAGAAAACATTACCAATACCGAAGGAAAGTGTTGGNGATGTGTAAATACACAGGGATGGAGTGGTATGCGTGTAAATCTTTCTTTAAAAAATTTGAGAGAAACTAGTGGCTATTCAATGGAAGATTAGGGTTCCAGGCATGCCACATCAGTCTTAATTGGGATACAATATTACGTTTTGTTGTGATATATACTAATTTTAGTGGTATATATATATAGATAGGAGAATGATCTTTGACGAAACGAAAAAATAGAATGAGAAAATTCACAGCACAAAATAGTAACATAGCATAACACACAGATTTACGTGGTTTGATAAATTATTTACGTCCACGATGTTGCAGAGGATTTTATTACTTGAAAAATTTACACGAGTCGATCGTCTCGAATTACAAGAAGAATATCTCACTTCGTTGCTCTCTTTTCTTCTCTCTCTACACTGAGATATACTGAAGAATCTCTACATCGTGATACACCGAAGAAGAAAAACTTACAAGAGAAATAAACCCAATTTCTCTTCTGCCACATGTCACAAAAAAGAAGCCAAGGGAGAACAATTTTCTTCTTCTTCTTTTTTATTCCTTCTTCCTTCTTCCTTCTTCCTTTTGCTGCAAGGAACTAGTGTTTGCAATTATCTTCCTCTGTCCCGATGAAGTCCAAAGAAGAACACTAAAATCGTGACTTGAAGCTGAAGGAGAGCCGTTGCGATGCCTTTTATCATGAACAGGAAGCGGAGAGGCGACGTTTCACGAAATAGCATGGAGTCGCGACAATTCGCGATCAGACAAAGCGAATCTTCGCTTCCCGGGTTTTGCGATCGAGTGGGAGCGGGAAGGCTGGATCGGGCTCCAGCTTAACACGTTTGTCATTCAAACATGCAGACGACGACATGATCACACCACGCGGTGCGTCAAGCGGCGTGATACGATCCATGCCGTCAAGCACACTTACAATTTATCAGACGTAATGTTTTCTCCGCACCCAATCTCCTTATTCTTATCATCTAATTCCTTCACAATTATTTATTTATTTATCTATACACCTAAAAAATAATTAAAAAAAAGATCTTTTTCAAAATTTGGTCAAATTTGTTGAAAAATTTTCCAGCATCGAAGAAATCTCAATCTGAAAAAATAAATTAATTAAATTATTATTTTATATTATCCTATTTCTAAAATTAAGCGTTTCTCTTAACTATGGAATCCTTCAGTCATAGGGGAGACAACACTGTAATTAAAATATTGTTTTTGTAATTAAAAGATATTGCCAATGTAGACCAATGTCTTGGCATTAATTTTTGCATTATTCATGCAAGTGGGCAACCATGCAATTATTATTAATTAGGTCAACTGATTTCATGACACCTGGTTAGCTTGCTATATTGCAAATAAATTTTATTTAATTTTTTATTTTTATATATATAACCTTTTTATTTGTTACATGTTTCAATCTAACTATTACATATTTGAATATAAATTTTATTTTATTTACATATCATCGATAAATTTAACAATTTTCAAGAAATTTATTTTTTTGTGCGGTTCAATTTTGAAAGAATTATATATTATTAATAGAAATAATATAAATATGTTTGATTCTAATTTTCTCATATGATGATTACATGTAATTCAATTATAAAATAAATCGGGCCTTATTTAATTTTATTTAAACATGTAAANGATAAATATGTTTGATTCTAATTTTTTTTCATATGATGATTACATGTAATTCAATTATAAAATAAATCGGGCCTTATTTAATTTTATTTAAACATGTAAAGGCATAAAAATATTTAATTAAATTTTCTAAATTATTTTTTCTTCTTTTGTTAAGAGTGTAATGCATAAACATTACTTATTCGAAAAAAAATATTACATCATGACTCCGCATGTAGAGTTACGTGTTATTATAACATCAAGAATATTCTCAGAACACGATAACACATGAATAACATACAATAACATTTGAATAACACGTGGGGAATATTCTCTTGTGTTACGGGTCGATCACCTCCACGACGTAATCTCATTGGACTCCGTACGTAGCTATACGTGTAGATTACTGATGTAATATTTTTTCCACTTTTTCTTTTCTTTTTAATTGGGGCATTTACATACATATCACACAATTCTTATGTATTTACATATCCAATACCTAAACATTTATATTTATATTCATACCGCTCAAGCATTAATGTCCCAACAGAAATATATTTTTTCATGCAGAGGTTTGTGACAGCAAGACATTATAAGTGTAAATATCAAATTTTATGTGTAAATACTTAAAAATTATGTGGTGTATATGTAATTTTCCCTTTAATTATAAGTATTACTGGTTATAGATGTGATTAAGAGTTAATTATCCATATATTTCAGTTCTTAACATGTCTACATCTTTAAATGAAGGCTTCTCGTTTTATTTTAAGAAGAAAACATTACCAATACCGAAGGAAAGTGTTGGAGCCACAAGAAGAAATTACGCACTAATGACGCAATTAAGTAGTTTAAGCAATCGAAATTCTCTTTAAATTTAATATGATTTAGATATTAATTTCGAACATTAAATAATAAAAATTCGATGTTGACTTTATTTTTATGCACAATTTACATAAGATTTATATTTAAAAAAAAATTGGCCTTTTAAGAAAATAAGTACTAGGGCTTTCGAACAAACTTTTTGTTCATGAACAAGTCATGTTCAACTCGTTAAGCAGCTCATGTTCAAANACATAAGATTTATATTCAAAAAAATTGGCCTTTTAAGAAAATAAGCACTAGGGCTTTCGAACAAACTTTTTGTTCATGAACAAGTCATGTTCAACTCGTTAAGCAGCTCATGTTCAAATTGTTCACTAAGTGAGTGAGTTGAACATGTATAAATTTCTTAAGCTCGAATTATAAAAGTGTGAACATGAACAACTCTTTGATCGATTATCTTCAGGTAATTTTAACTTAATATATTATTTATGTTATAATATATTATACATATTTATATGATTATATCTAAGTATAAATCACAACAGCTTGTGTGGTCATGTAGTTTTGTATCTTTTATTGTATATAAATGGTGCATGTTGGAATACAATGCCCTAAGACTATTTTATAATTAATTAAAATGAGTCAATTTAGATTCAAACACAAGACAAACATGAATAAGAATATGTAAATCGAGTGAACACAAACACATCGTTTACGAGCAATATTGAACACTGACCAATTTCGTACAAAATTAATTTGAAACGAGGTGAAACGAGCCAAGCCTAGGCTCGCTCAGGCTCGACTTGTTTACAAATCTAATTGTAGCCCCTATGGGCCTTTCTAGCTCCTTCACATCGATCTCTTCTCAATACAAAAAATGAACATATAGAGAAGAAATCTCTTAGATTTATTATTACTAAAATAGATACATGAGCACAATCTAAATATTCAAATATGTTATCTAATAGTATCCCTATTATGATGCAATCATTTGTAAAAGAAATTTCGTTCAGAATAAGCCGAGTGATGAAATCAACCCATTAGACTAATAGAAGTCAACCTATTCGTCAGTAGTGGTTTTGACTAACATCCAGTACATCCGATACCTCGATTGAACTTGAGCCTTCTAACACGCTTAGTATGGGTTCTAACTTGGGTTTGCCCAAAATGAGCCTCGTAACACGTTTAATATGGGTTCTAACTTGGGTTTCCCCAAAATGAACCTTAGTTATATGATATAATTTTCTTATAGGGGTTTATTTTACTCCACTATAAAATGTAATTTCATTTTACTTTCATATCTCCCTTGGGAGGAGTTAGCAAATAATAAATTAAGTATTGAGGATTCTTCTCCCCTAGTTGGTGGAGGTTGCTTAGTGTGGATGGTGGAGTTGAGCAATATTATTAAAATTCTTCATTGGTGTCATTTTGAGTATATGAAAAGTGAGTATGAAAATTCTATTGAAGATTTAAATGAGTAATGTCCTTTCTTTGACTTGAGGCTTTCTTTTTTTGGGCATTTACAAAAATGTCACATAATATTTATATATTTATATATCTAACTCCTAAAGTTTCATATTTACATACATAATACTCAAATCTTTAACCTAGGATTGCTTAATTCATTAGCTATAGATTTCGAAGAGTAACCAATCGGATCGCCCCAAATCAGACGTCTCAAAATTATATTAATCTGTAGAAATATTTTCAAGATGTGCAGGATAGACGTCAACTCAAGATCGCAAACAACCATATATGGTTGAGAGAGAGGAAAATAACTTAAATAGCTGAGGCAAGGAGAATCGAGCCAAACAACTACACACGAGCAACTAGGGAAAGTTGACAATGGTTGACCTACCAAGGCCAACCGACCGACCAAGACTAACTGATCGAGATAGGATGATCAAGATCGAATGATTGAAGCCAAAAGGCCAACGTTGGGAAAACAAGGTCAAGCAATCGAAACTGAGCAACCAAGGGGCTTCATATAAAGTTGACTTCCACCACACCCTAATTGAATAAGGGTAGGATTAGTTTCAGATCCCAAAAAATTGAAAGACTGTCCTTACCTTAAATCTCTTGTTCACAGCCATCTAGTTTCTCACACAGTTCTGCTCCATCTTTTCTCTCTTTGTCCATCTCCTTAAATCTATTCCTTTGGTGTGATTCACAGATGAATCTTGCGCTCAAAACAATCACGTACAAAAGTACAAATAAAAGGTATATATATATATATTAAAAAAAACTAATTTAATATTAAGTTTATAATAATTTAAAAGTGTTGAGTGTTATATATGTAAATATTAAAANAAGTAACCATTCGGATCGCCCCAAATCAGACGTCTCAAAATTATATTAATCTGTAGAAATATTTTCAAGATTTGCAGGATAGACGTCAACTCAAGTTCGCAAACAACCAGACATGGTTGAGAGAGAGGAAAATAACTTAAATAGCTGAGGCAAGGAGAATCGAGCCAAACAACTACACACGAGCAACTAGGGACAGTTGACAATGGTTGACCTACCAAGGTCAACCGACCGATCAAGACTGATCGTTCGAGACAGGATGATCAAGATCAAATGATTGAAGCCAAAAGGCCAACGTTGGGAAAACAAGGTCAAGCAATCGAAACTGAGCAACCAAGGGGCTTCATATAAAGTTGACTTCCACCACACCCTAATTGAATAAGGGTAGGATTAGTTTCAGATCCCAAAAAATTGAAAGACTGTCCTTACCTTAAATCTCTTGTTCACAGCCATCTAGTTTCTCACACAGTTCTGCTCCATCTTTTCTCTCTCTGTCCATCTCCTTAAATCTATTCCTTTGGTGTGATTCACAGATGAATCTTGTGCTCAAAACAATCACGTACAAAAGTACAAATAAAAGGTATATATATATATTTTTTTTAAAAAAAAACTAATTTAATATTAAGTTTATAATAATTTAAAAGTGTTGAGTGTTATATATGTAAATATTAAAATTTACAGGTTAAATATATAAATACATGGGATGTAACTTATATGGTATGAGCATATAAAAGCCCCCACCCGATTTTTTATAAGAGCTCTCACATTAAAAAGATTAATTTTATATATTAAAGAGTCCGAATGTGATTAAATTTTTATTTTTACACCTGAAAAGCTACTTCTGTTTTTTTATATAAAAATAATATTTTTTTTTTCAATGAGGCGTGACTAGGGGGTGTACACGAACGAACAGAGCTTCTGTTCGTGTCTGGTTCGTTTGAAATTAGTTTGTTTGAAATAAGATCGTATTCGAAATTGTTCGTGAAGTCACNATTTTTTTTTCAATGAGGCGTGACTAGGGGGTGTACACGAACCGAACACGAACGAACAGAGCTTGTGTTCGTGTCTGGTTCGTTTGAAATTAGTTTGTTTGAAATAAGATCGTATTCGAAATTGTTCGTGAAGTCACTGTTCATGTTCGTTTCTTAACGAATGAGCCAAACACGAGCTGTTCGACGAGACAGTTTTACATCCGTAATATTAATATCTATAAATAATATGTCATATTAATTATATAACTTATATTATATAAATATATAATATCTATATTAGTATATTACTAATATATTATATTANTCAAACACGAGCTGTTCGACGAGGCAGTTTTACATCTGTAATATTAATATCTATAAATAATATGTTATATTAATTATATAACTTATATTATATAAATATATAATATCTATATTAGTATATTACNGAGCAGGGTAAATGAACGGGAGATTTCCGGCACCGTGAGCACCACCGGCCTGAATTCTCCTCAATTTCCGGCGAACCCCCCGCCGTTGTACGCTACAGTGAGCTATCACACAGCTCATCCCAGCACAAGCCACGCTTACTACGCGGCGGCGCCGCCGGAGATGGCTTCGAANAAGCAGGGTAAATGAACGGGAGATTTCCGGCACCGTGAGCACCGCCGGCGTGAATTCTCTTCAATTTCCGGCGAACATCTCGCCGTTGTACGCTACAGCGAGCTATCACACAGCTCATCCCAGCACAAGCCACGCTTACTACGCGGCGGCGCCGCCGGAGATGGCTTCGAACTACGCTTACTACGACAACTCGCCGGCGGCGTCCTCTCCTCCTCCGGTGGGGTACTCGCCGCCGTATTACTACTCGACAGAATCGTACTACGGGTCGATGGAGCATCCGTCGACATCGACGGAATCTTATGATATGTTCAACGATGAGAACCCAAATGCTTGCGAACTCATGTGATAATTTCGGTGGCGGAGGAGCGGCGGCGCAAGTTCGCCGGAGTTTTTTTTATTTTGTGGGGATCATCGGAAATTGATTTTCCGTTTTTTTTTTGTTTATTTGTTTTATATTTTTGTCTTTAATGCTTGTAAGTTAATAAAGATTATTCGTGCAAGAAAGTGAAGTCTAGCGATCGGGTCCACACATTAATCACCGATTTTAGTCCATTTCGGACTCATCTTTCTATAAAAAAAAAAAAGTGAAGCCCCTCCAATTCTAAAATGTCGAGGAAACACACTCAAGAAATAAAACTTCTGAGCAAGCGAAATTGAGTGAAAAGTATATTGGAGAGCAATAAAGAGTGCACGATATTTTATTCATGATATGGTCTCCATATNGTGAAGCCCCTCCGATTCTAAAATGTCGAGAAAACACACCCAAGAAATAAAACTTCTGAGCAAGCAAAATTGAGTGAAAAGTATATTGGAGAGCAATAAAGAGTGCACGATATTTTATTCATGATATGGTCTCCATATTAATAAATATAGGCTTCTTTCCTACGAAGTTACAGATCATTCCCTTCCTCATTAGCCTTTAAAGAGGAATTTTTAGTAATTATAAAGATACTTGAATATAATAAAACTGAGAATTAATTCAGTCATTCAGAGGTTTGTCGACCGCTCCCCCGTTTTGACTCCATCGGTACTTGTGGGTCGGTCTAAAAGTCGATTGTCGTTCTGCTGGAAACTCTCTGACACGTTCTTCCAATCGTTTGACCAAATGCGTTCTTCGGTATCATCTGATTCATTTGATCAGTAGTACCTTCATTTTGAATTGTTTGTTTACTTTGAGATTCGTGCTAATNATTCTTCCAATCGTTTGATCAAATTCGTTCTTCAGTATCATCTGATTCATTTGATCAGTAGTACCTTCATTTTGAATTGTTTGTTTACTTTGAGATTCGTGCTAATATATTTTTGTATATATATTTATTTCCCTGATTCTTTTGCTCCTTTCAGGAGGCTCTTTTGGTTGTTCGATCCAAATGCCTTCTTCGCTGGTGTTTGGTCCATCCAATCAATAGTATCTTCCTTCTAAAGTATTGGTTTGTTTTGAGATTCATGCTGACATATTTTTGTATACAAAGCTATTTTGGGAAATTTACACACTTAGGACCAAAAATATTGTTATTAACAGATTTAGTACCGTCTTTCATGCATTTTTAGAATTCTCCCACAAATATCAAAACTCTTCATAAAACCTACACCCAAATTTTTTATTTTTTGTGAAATTCTCAATGATTTGATCTTGGTAGAAGTAAATAAACAGATTTTGTAGTTCAAAAATAATAAATTGGTACTAGATTTTATAAATATCAAAGTTTCATGTGCTACTTATTTTTTATTTGAAGATTTACTTTCATATTTAAACATGTTTAGAAGGACTAAGAATTTGTCATCAACCCTTGATTTATTTTGGAATGTTTAGCAAAGTGTATAAATGTTCAACTCATAAAAAATGTAGTGGTCAATTTTATAGAGACTTATTCATATTTATGTCACATCTAAGTAAGGACTTGGTAAAATCTCTTTATCTATATTGTNTGGGATCATCGGAGGTTGATTTTCCGTTTTTGTTTTTGTTTTATTTTTTTGTCTTTAATGCTTGTAAGTTAATAAAGTTTATTCGTGCAAGAAAGTGAAGTCTAGTGATCGGGTCCACACATTAATCACCACTTTTAGTGGATTTCGGACTCTTCCTTCTATTAAAAAAAAAATTAAGCCTCTTTGAATCTTAAGGTGTCTAGAAAGAGCGTTTTTTCTGTCCGGACTCCTGACGCAGCTCTATGTGTGACGTAGGTTATTCTTAAGTTATTTTCAGGTTATTTCTGGATTATTTTTAATAATACAAAAATAACTCAGAAATTACCCGCGGTCTTTATTTTTGGGTATTTCTGGGTTATTTCAGTATTATTAAAAATAACATAGAAATGACCTGAAAATAACTTAGAAATAACTTGGTTCGCACGTAAAGCTACGTCAGGAGTCCGCACAGAAAAAATTTGTCTAAAAAATACAACCAAGATATAAAATGTCAGAATAAAGAGTGCATGATATTTTATTCATGATATAGTCTCTATATTTATAAATATAGCTTTCATTCCTACAAAGTTATAGATCATTCCCTTCATCATTAACCTTTAAAGGGAGATTTTAAGTGATTATAAAGATACTTGAATATAATAAAACTGATAACTAATTCAGTCATTTAGAGGTTTTTCGACCACTCCCTCGCTTTGACTCCATTGGTACTTGTCGATCGGTCTAAAAGTCGATTGTCGTGCTGCTGGAAACTCTCCGACACGTTCTTCCAATCATTTGATCCAAATGAGTTCTTTGGTAGCGTCCGATTCATTTGATCAGTATACCTTCTCTTTGAACTGTATGTTTACTTTGAGATTCATGCTGATATATTTTATTAAATATATTTATTTCTCAGATTCTTTTGCTTCTTGAAAGCTGAACATCACATAAGGACAAGACGATTTCTCCGTTCCCAGGAAATTTAGCAGCGACATAGAAAGTGGAGACTACCGTCTTGAAATCATTCATAAGTAGTTGATCGAATGCCTTCTTCGTTGGTGTCTGATCCATCCAATCAATATTATCTTCCTTCTAAATTATTGGTTTGTTTTGAGATTCATGCTGACATATTTTTGTATACAAAGCTATTTTGGGAAATTTACACACTTAGGACCAAAAATATTGTTATTAACAAATTTAGTACCGTCTTTCATCCATTTTTAGAATTCTCGCTCAAATATCAAAATTCTTCGTAAAACCTACACCCAAATTTTTTATTTTTGTGAAATTCTCAATGATTTGATCTTGGCAGAAGTAAATAAACATATTTGATAGTTCAAAAATATCAAATGGGTACTATATATTATTAACATCAAACTATTTGATTGATTTATATGAATGATGAAAGGAATGTTATTCTTATTATTATTGAAAATGAAATATGATATTCTCTTTGAATTGAATTTCTAATTGTCTTGGAGGATTCAGCCAAACTCATCATATGAATTTGTTCAATTGAATTGATGTTTAGAAGGGCTAAGAATTTGTCATCAACCCTTAGATTTATTTTGGAACCTTTAGCAAAGTGCATAAATGTTCAACTCATAAAAAAAGGTAGTGGTCCCTTTTATAGAGACTTATTCATATTTATGTCACATCTAAGTAAGGACTTGGTAAAATCTCTTTATCTATATTGTAAAATATTAATTCTTGATCGTCATTTAATTATATATTCGTCGATAATACTTATTATAATCAGATTGTTAAATGAATTTGATGTTAACAAAAATCACAGTCATTCACAATTATAGATAAAATCAACTCGGGTTTGGCCGAGTTGGCATGAGTGTCTGACTCAGCTATTATAAATAAATAAATAAATAAACATTATGTGAGAACCACAATCACCTCCATCTACTTTGAATAAATAAATAAAATTTAAGTTAATAGAGCTAACTCACATAAATATTAGTTTATTTGGATGAAAATATATGATGATAATTCAAAGCTCCACCTCCTTTCAATGTGTTGTTGCTCAATGCTGACCATATCTTTTACTTTTTATTCTCGCATGTAAAATTACTTGCCAAAAATTTAGTTTCATGATGAGGTGATTTTGCTTTCTATGGACACTAGCAGTGTTTCATTGTGTATGTTGTCATTTCGAGGTTATAATTGTTCATGATGAAGTCGCTAACATATGACATTATTTGTATTGTTATTGCTAAGAGATAATGTCGATTATGTCTTAATCCTCCTTTAAAGCACATGCACATAAGATATTATGGAGCATGTCTCAGTCCTCCTCTATATCACTTATATATGATATGATTAGCATCATTGTTCATTTTTCTAACATCATCAATGTTTGTACTGTCTCTATGTAATATATAGTGACATCACTTTGAAAGTCGAGAGGGAAACAAACCAACGTGCATTTTCATATGATATTATAAGTTTCCTAATTATCTTCTAAACCATGTTCTTCTTTCTAGATTTTTTCTCTTAGAAACATCTATCTTTCAACATATTTGTCTAGAAATTTAAGGCCAAGGTGAACATAAATCACTTATAATAAGACATATAATGGTATTTTACTATCTTTTTGTATATCATACTCCTCTTATGTATAACATATCACTTAATAAACATGCTTGAAACTATTGATTTTATCAAACCATTGCTCTTCTCAAAAACTAGCTAGTATTAGGGTTTTGAATTTCGCTCAAACATTGAATATCGCCCAAATATTCGGTGACAGTTTATTCTAAACAACTTCAAAGAGTTCATTAATATGTCAAGTCTAACTCTATCAAACTTAAACCAATACGAACTTGGACCCGATTAAGCCTTTTCGATAACTAGCTGAAAACTTTGTTTGCATGCATGGATACATATGCAAATATACTTTATATGTGTATTTAGTTTTAAATGTTCTAATTTATGTTACATCTATACTATATATATTACCATAATTTAGCTTGTGATATGATTAAATGATTATTTGAGATTTTCTCAAGTTAAAAGTAAAATAATTTATGATTAGATGGTTAACAACCCCAACAATTTTGTTAAAAATATATTATTTTTAAATGTGGTTTGCTTTACTTAAGGAGCAACTTTGTAGGGAGAACCCCCACAACAAAAAATATGGCCAACTAAACCACCAAATTTAGGTCAAATGTCGTACTTTATTGTGGGCCATATCCCACCCCTCCATTGTTGGTAGATAGAAAGCACAGGACTTGCAGCCTTTCATCATGGGAAGTTTTACAAACAAACAACAAAGAAAGTTATAAGCTTTCTTTGTAATATTTAACTTTCACCAAAAACTGAACATCAAACATGAATCTCGAGGCATGACACAGATAAGATCAAGAAATATTCACATCTAAAGAAGCTGGTTTCACCCTTGTTTATTGTTGCCAATAACTACAATCAGATTACGACTATACAATTTTGTAAGTTCATTTCACTAATTCAAGAGAAGAGTGAACTTGTGTACTCACCATTCATAGTATACTATTTCAACTAGGTTAGATCTCATAGTTTTTTTCCCTTTCAAAGGTCCATGTAAAAAGTTGATTTGTGTACTCATGCTTACTTCTCTTCAAATACTTGAGTGTTTGATGTTTTCTCGTGCAATGCTAAGACGATAAATAATCATTACTCTACCGAAGCAAATCTTCTAGCATGCATCTATTTCATAATACTCAATTCCTTTGTCTTTACATATCTAACACCTAAACCTCAACTTTTTTCATACATGCCACCTTACCTCTACATACCTAAACATGAAAAGTTATGCATATGTAAATACATAGGAATTGGGCGGTATGTCTGTAAATGTCCCATTTATTATATAATGAAAATTATTCATAGGTGGAGGTGGAAGTGGTTGGAGATTCCAAAAGAAGTTCATTGAGATTCTGTAAATTATATTAATTTATATGTTGTTGGTTATTAGGTGACCATATAAATTGAATTAAATGCTGACAAAATGCAAATTAAATTATTTATTTATTTATTTATATTTTAATTTGAGAGTATCTGAATCTATTTGGTGGGATTGGCTATTGGAACGTTGAGGCAATGTTGACTTTTCTATTATGGGCTATAAGAAAGTTGGGAGATTTACATACTAGCCCTCAAAATATTAGATTTTGCATAAGTGTTTGTGAAAGATTTAAAAAGCAAATTAATTTATTGGTATTGTGATGTATGAAAATTTGAGATTATTTATGTGCTTTTAAGAAAATTATATCATTTATCCAATTCAAAAACATGGTATATTAGGAGGAAGTATTAGTTTTATTTATTTTAAGAGATTAACAGTTTTATAAAGATATATAATTGTTGAGTGTTAGAAAATTCGTAGCAGCAGAGTGATAATTTAACGTCTTAGTGTTACACAAAAGTATAAAACACACACGGATATTAGAAAAGTAGCAAGAGAAGATATCACGAGTTTTTATGTGGGAAAATCCTGAAAAAAGAAGAAATCACGAGGTCTAACTCTGTTTAAGTAACTCATTATGTGTTTGTAAGTACGTAGGTTCACTCTGCTCGTGAATTTAGAAAAAAAAGAAATTCAATGTTGATATTATAAATGTACAATAATAGTTTAGTTATAATTGTTGTAATTTGGCTACAACAAATGTAGTTGATCACGAAGGTTGTAGTTGGGTCTCCAATACAGTGTTATAAAATATGATCATATTTTAAATATTGTTTTATCAAGTTTGGGTCTTTGACAGCGGCGAGCAAGGGAGGCTGTGGTGTTCGATGGCGACCTACAGGCGATTGTTGATGGAGGTTAGCAGCTAAGGAAGCCGGAGGTTATCATCGTCTGTTAAGTCAAGCACATACTCTGAAATTTCTTCTCTTTTCTTCCTCCTTCATAAAGAGAGTGCAGGTCTATTTATGAACTTCATGTGTGGCATGGTCCGTAAATATTTCATAAATCCAGAGCATTCCATCAGACAATCTAGAGTGATCTTTTTGACTGAATGATGTTTTTTGAGTATTTTAAGTGTCTTCATCATGTCAAATTTGAGTGATTTTGTACTTGTTGGATTCGTCTCGTTGAAACTATTAGATTTGAGTATAAACATATTAGATTTGAAGTCTATTTAGCCATTCAATTGACAGTTCAAAGCCTCCAATTGTGCTTAAACGACTTAATGTGGCCTCTATCGAACCTGGATTTGAACCATTTAGAGTCATTTGGCTCGTCTTGTCGAGACACTCAGTTTGTTTATAAGTTTAATGAAATTGGAGCTTGGATGACATTGACTTCATATTTGGAATAATTTCTTGCTTAAGTTGTTTTGAGAAGCGTGCATGATTTAAATAATTTTATGAGAAAATATGAATAATATTTATGATGATCTTATACGAATAGGAGTATTTAACTAGATCATAAAAGATTATAAAGAATGAGATAAAATAATGACCAACCAAAACATATGCCTACATACAAAACAAAAATCAATATAATCCAAATACATAAAATCAACACTACAACAACTCACCTAACGCTCATTCATAGACTCTCATAGGCTTGACCTGATTCAGATTGGACTAGCTTTTATATCATTGGGTCTTTCTCATCGAGCCGGTCAGCTTGACTATAAGTTTACTGAAATTAGAGCTCTGAATAACTTTTTATCAATATTTGAATATTTCTTGCTGAAAATATTACCTCGAGATTCGTGCGATATGATGAAAATTTGTTGGTGGCGTATCAAATCTAAAATGCATCCTAAATCACAGCAATAATTTGAGACATTCATGGAAGATATTTTTATAAAAATAAAAATAATTAAGATATGCATATTCAAAGACTTTGATTTGTTGCCCTAAATTTTTCAAAACTAAAGAACATGGAGATCACATGAAAGGTATGCTTTTCATAATTTCAATAAGGGTGCATTTACATACATACCACCCGATTCATATGTATTTATATGTCTAACATTGAAATTTTATTTTTTACATTTATACCATCCAAGTCTTTCATATCACAAGAAATTATCATTTTTTTAACTTCTAAAAGTATAATACAACTTCTTATGCATACGAAAGGTGGTATATATAGGCAAAAATGAAGTCGTTGGTGTTCTAAATGTAAATTCAAAGAAATTGAATGGTATATATGTAAATCTTCCTTCAATGAATTGCTTTTGACAAATCTTCCTTCAAAGCCATTTTGCATCTTTCCTGTCAGAATTATTCGTACATGAATTATTTGGTTCTTTTCATAGCTCAATCGATTTTTCCCTAATTGGCTTTGGCTCAGATGATTGCACTGTGTCGAATAAGTGGACATCTTGGTCATCAGACAGTGGGTCCTCATTCGTTGAACTCTTTTCCTTCGAGCCATTATATTTCCTCAGGATCAGCATTGAGACGTTGACACATTTTGGATGTGCATTTATTCACTTTTTTAACAAAATGGTATGTATGTATGTATGTATATGAGAAATATGTCAGCACAAATCTTAAGACATATGAATGTCTATGGAAGAAGATATGACCAATCAGGCGTAACTCGTAGATGACCATCTGATTTGGGCACTGGCAAAGGGAGCGCATTGTTTGAGCGATCAGTAGAACATGTCAAGAGATCTCCCACAAGGCGTTGATTAACCATCATAACGATTGACAAGAAGTATCCTCTTGGATCAGATGTCGACGGAGCCAAGGCTCAGTAGGCGACCAGCGAACTTCCTGTCGATCAAATTAATCTTCCAATATTATTATATGCAAATTTCTCTGTAAATTGACAAAAAAAATGTCCCTCTAACAAATGATGGGACTAATGCACACTTTTTATAATGCTAAAACACATGTCTATAAATAAAGGGTCATTGTCATAAATTAGGGGGGACACTCTGTTTTAGTGTTACTTATTGTACTCTCTCTCCCCCTTATAGAAAGCTCTATCACTTGGGCTTGCTTATATATGTATTTTTTATGTGATATTAAACCTTTAGGGGATATAAATGTAAGAGAAAATTAATGGTTTGATATAAATTGGAATTTGATGGTAGATATGTAGAAAAAATATTGCATCAGGACTCCACACGTAAAGTTACGTGCGGAGTCCAATGAAATCAAGTCACGTGGTGGTGATAAAAATTAAATAAAATATGTCCGATAACACAAGAGAATATTCCTCTCATGTTATTCAGTGTTATTGTGTGTTTTTCAATTATTATTGATGTGTTTTTGCATTATTATAACATCGGGAATATTCTCAGAACACAATAACACATGAATAACAAACAATAACACTTGAATAACACGGAATAACACGGGAGAATATTCTCTGGTGTTACCAGACCGATTTTTTTTTTTGTCACCCTAACGTGACGTGATTTCATTGAACTTCGCACGTAACTCTACGTGCGGAGTCATGATGCAATATTTTTTTAGTTTGAATAATACTTTCTATTATTATTTTTTTATTTTTTATTTCAAGTAAAACATGCTTATCCAAGTCTGTTCTAGGCAATAATATTGCAGAATTATTTGTTGCAATAATTTCTCAGTTATGTCATTATCATATTATTAAGTCCCTAACCGAAAATAATAAAAGCTGATATGGAGCCATGCAACCAATGACATCGATTTGTTGAATTATAAATACATAAATTTTATTTTAATATAAATATGATGATGTAAATTCATATGTAGGGATCGAAATAAGCGAGTCAAGTTATGAGCCGAAACTTGGATTAAGATTTTTTCGAGCCGACTTTGAGTTATGCATGAAATAGCTCGAACTGGCTTGATATCGGCTTGAATTATTCTTTATTTATATATAATCATATATATAGATAATGCCAAATAAAATTGAATATTATAAGTCGCTAGCCNATATATTTATTTCCCTGATTCTTTTGCTCCTTTCAGGAGGCTCTTTTGGTTGTTCGATCCAAACGCCTTCTTCGCTGGTGTTTGGTCCATCCAATCAATAGTATCTTCCTTCTAAACTATTGATTTGTTTTGAGATTCATGCTGACATATTTTTGTATACAAAGCTATTTTGGGAAATTTACACACTTAGGACCAAAAATATTGTTATTAACAAATTTAGTACCGTCTTTCATGCATTTTTAGAATTCTCCGACAAATATCAAAACTCTTTATAAAATCTACACCCAAATTTTTTATTTTTGTGAAATTCTCAATGGTTTGATCTTGGCAGAAGTAAATAAACAGATTTGGTAGTTCAAAAATAATAAATTGGTACTAGATTTTATAAATATCAAAGTTTCATATGCTACTTATTTTTTATTTGAAGATTTACTTTCATATTACATAATTTTTATGCATATCTACAATCTAAATTTTAATGTTTCTTTTTATAACATTCAAGTATATAACATCACAGTCTAAAAGTCATTAAAAATAAATTTTTAAAGCAAAATTCATATTTTTCTTATATATATATATA
>JXCR01148364.1:346163-357850 GCA_002079205.1 Phalaenopsis hybrid cultivar
ATAAATGTTCAACTCATAAAAAATGTAGTGGTCGATTTTATAGAGACTTATTCATATTTATGTCACATCTAAGTAAGGACTTGGTAAAATCTCTTTATCTATATTGTAAAATATTAATTCTTGATCGTCATTTAATTGTATATTAGTCGATAATACTTATTATAATCAGATTGTTAATTGAATTTGATGTTAACAAAAATCACTGTCATTATAGATAAAATCAACTCGGGTTTGGCCGAGTTGGCATGAGTGTGTGACTCAGCTATTATAAATAAATAAATAAATAAACATTATGTGAGAACCACAATCACTTCCATCTACTTTGAATAAATAAATAAATTTAAGTTAATAGAGCTAACTCACCTAAATATTAGTTTATTTGGATAAAAATATATGATGATAATTCAAAGCTCTACATCCTTTCAATGTGTTGTTGCTCAATGCTGACGATATCTTTTACTTGTTATTCTCGCATGTAAAATTACTTGCCAATAATTTGGTTTCATGATAAGGTGATTATGCTTTCTATGGGCACTAGCAGTGTTTCATTGTGTGTGTTGTCGTTCCGAGATTATAATTGTTCATGATGAAGTCACTAACATATGACATTATTTGTATTGTTATTGCTAAGAGATAATGTTGATTATGTCTTAATCCTCTTTTAAAGCACATGCACATAAGATATTATGGAGCATGTCACAGTCCTCCTCTATATCACTTATGTATGATATGATTGGCATCATCGTTCATTTTTCTAACATCATCAATGTTTGTACTGTCTCTATGTAATATATAGTGACATCACTTTGAAAGTCGAGAGGGAAACAAACCAATGTGCATTTTCATATGATATTATAAGCTTCCTAATTTTCTCCTAAACCATGTTCTTCTTTCTAGATTTTTTCTCTTAGAAACATCTATCTTTCAACATATTTGTCTAGAAATTTAAGCCCAATGTAAACATAAATCACTTATAATAAGAACATATAATGGTATTTTGCTATCTCTTTGTATATCATACTCCTCTTATGTATAACATATCACATAATAAACATGCTTGAAACTATTGATTTTATCAAAGTATCGCTCTTCTAAAAAACTAGCTAGTATTAGGGTTTTGAATTTCGCTCAAACATTGAATATCGCCCAAATATTCGATGACAGTTTATTCTAAACAACTTCAAAGAGTTGATTAATATGTCAAGTCAAACCATATCGAACCTGAACCGATACGAACATGGACCATGCCTTTTCAATGCCTAGTTGAAAATTTTGTTTGCATGCATGGATACATATGCAAATATGCTTTATATGTGTATTTAGTTTTAAATGTTCTAATTTATGTTACATCTATACTATTTATATTACCCTAATTTAGCTTGTGATATGATTAAATGATTATTTGAGATTTTCTCAAGTTAAAATTAAAATAATTTATGATTAGATGGTTAACAACCCCAACAATTTTGTTAAAAATATATTATTTTTAAATGTGGTNTATATCGAACCTGAACCGATACGAACATGGACCAGATTAAGCCTTTTCGATGCCTAGTTGAAAATTTTGTTTGCATGCATGGATACATATGCAAATATACTTTATATGTGTATTTAGTTTTAAATGTTCTAATTTATGTTACATCTATACTATTTATATTACCCTAATTTAGCTTGTGATATGATTAAATGATTATTTGAGATTTTCTTAAGTTAAAATTAAAATAATTTATGATTAGATGGTTAACAACCCCAACAATTTGGTTAAAAATATATTATTTTTAAATGTGGTTTGCTTTGCTTAAGGAGCAACTTTGTAGGGAGAACCCCCACAACAAAAAATATGGCCAACTAAACCAACAAGTTTAGGTCAAATGTCGTACTTTATTGTGGGCCATATCGCACTCTTCCATTGTTGGTAGATAGAAAGCACAGGACTTGCAGCCTTTCATCATGGGAAATTTTACAAACAAACAACAAAGAAAGTTATAAGCTTTCTTTGTAATATTTAACTTTCACCAAAAAATGAACATCGAACATGAATCTCGATGCATGACACTGATAAGATCAAGAAATATTCACATCTAAGGAAGCTGGTTCCACCCTTGTTTATTGTTGTCAAGAACTACAATCAGATTACGGCTATGCAATTTTGTAATTTCTTTTCCCTAATTCACGAGAAGAGTGAACTNGGCATGACACAGATAAGAACAAGAAATATTCACATCTAAGGAAGCTGGTTCCACCCTTGTTTATTGTTGCCAAGAACTACAATCAGATTACGGCTATGCAATTTTGTAATTTCTTTTCCCTAATTCACGAGAAGAGTGAACTTGTGTACTCACCATTCATAGTAGACTATTTCAACTATGTTAGATCTCATAGTTCAAAGGTCCATGTAAAAAGTTGATATGTCTACTCATGCTTACTTCTCTTTAAATACTTGAGTGTTTGATGTTTTCTCGTGCAATGCTAAGACGATAAATAATCATTACTCTACCGAAGCGAACCTTCTAGCATGCATCTATTTCATAATACTCAATTCCTTTGTATTTACATATCTAACACCTAAACCTCAATTTNCTTCGTGCAATGCTAAGACGATAAATGATCATTACTCTACCGAAGCGAATCTTCTAGCATGCATCTATTTCATAATACTCAATTCCTTTGTATTTACATATCTAACACCTAAACCTCAATTTTTTTCATGCATGCCACCTTACCTTTACATACCTAAACATGAAAAGTTATATATGTGTAAATACATAGGAATTGGGTGGTATGTCTGTAAATGTCCTATTTATTTATACTGAAAATTATTCATAGGTGGAGGTGGGAGTGGTTGGAGATTCCAAAAGAAGTTCATTGAGATTCTGTAAATTATATTAATTTAAGTNATGTAAATACATAGGATTTGGGTGGTATGTCTGTAAATGTCCCATTTATTTATAATGAAAATTATTCAAGGTGGAGGTGGGAGTGGTTGGAGATTCCAAAAGAAGTTCATTGAGATTCTGTAAATTATATTAATTTAAGTGTTGTTTGTTATTAGGTGACCATATAAATTGAATTATATGCTGATAAAATGCAAATTAAAATTTATTTTTATTTATTTATTTATTTATTTATTTATTAATTTGAGAGTATCTGAATCTATTTGGTGGGATTGGCTATTGGAACCTTGAGGCAATGTTGACTTTTCTATTATGGGGGTGAATTATATTTATGGACTATTAGAAAGTTGGGAGATTTACACACTAGCCCTCAAAATATTAGATTTTACATAAGGGTTTGGTATTGTGGTGTATGAAAATTTGAGATTATTTATGTGCTTTTAAAAAAATTATATCATTTATCCAATTCAAAACAAGGTATATTAGGAGGAAGTATTATTTTATTTGTTTTAAGAGATTAACAGTTTTATAAAGATATATAATTGTTGACTGTTAGAAAATTCGTAGCAGTAGAGTGATTAACTCTTTTCCTTCGAGCCATTATATCTCCTCAGGATCAGCATTGAGTCGTTGACACATTTTGGATGTGCATNTGGTATATTAGGAGGAAGTATTATTTTATTTATTTTAAGAGATTAACAATTTTATAAAGATATATAATTGTTGACTGTTAGAAAATTCGTAGCAGTAGAGTGATCATTTAACGTCTTAGTGTTACACAAAAGTATAAAACGCACGTTGATAATAGAAAAGTAGCAAGAGAAGCTACCACGAGTTTTTATGTGAGAAAATCCTGAAAAAGGAAGAAATCATGAGGTCTGACTCTGTTTAAGTAACTCATTATGAGTTTGTAAGTACGTAGGTTCACTCTTCTTGTGAATTTAGATAAAATAGAAATTCAATGCTGATATTATAAATGTATAATAATAGTTTAGTTATAATTGTTGTAATTTGGCTACAACAAATGTAGTTGATCACGAAGGTTGCAGTTGGGTCTCCAATACAGTGTTATAAAATATGATCATATTTTAAATATTGTGTTAGCAAGCATGGGTCTTTGACAGCGGCGAGCAGGGGTGGCCGCACTGTTCGATGGTGACCTACAGGCGGTTGTCGATGAAGGTCAGCGGCTACGGAAGTCGGAGGTTATCATCGTCTGTTCAGTCAAGCACATACTCTGAAATTTCTTCTCTTTTCTTCCTCCTTCATGAAGATAGTGCAGGTCTATTTATAAACTTCATGTGTGGAGTGGTCCGTAAATATTTCATGAATCCAGACCATTCCATCGGACAATCTAGATTGATCTTTTTAACTGAATGATGTTTTTTGAGTATTTTAAGTGTCTTTATGATGTCAAAATTGAGTGATTTTGGACTTGTTGGATTCGTCTCGTTGAAACTATAGATTTGAGTATAAACTTATTAGATTTGAAGTCTGTTTAGTCATTCAATTGACGGTTCAAAGCCTCTAATTGTGTTTCAACGGCTTAATGTGGCCTCTATCGAACCTGGATTTGAACCATTTAGAGTCATTTGGCTCTTCTTGTCGAGACACTCAGTTTGGTTATAAGTTTAATGAAATTGGAGTTTGCATGACATTGAGTTCATATTTTGAATAGTTTGTTGCTGAAGTTGTTTTGAGAATCGTGCATGATTAAAATAATTTTATGAGAAAATATCAATAATATTTATGATGAACTTATAAGAATAAGAGTACTTTGACTAGATAATAAAAGATTATAAAGAAAAAAGAACATAACCAATGAGACAAAAAAATGACCAACCAAAACATATGCCTACATACAAAATAAAAATCAATGTAATCCAAATACATAAAATCAACACTACAACAACTCACCTAACACTCATTCATAGACTCTCATTAGCTTAACCTGATTCGGATTGGACTAGCTTTTATATCATTGGGTCCTTCTCATCGAGCTGATCAGCTTGATTTGCTGAAATCGGAGCTCCGGATGACTTTTTATCAAGATTTGAATATTTTTTGCTCAAATATTACCTCAAGATATATGCGGTATGATGAAAATTTGTTGGTCGCGTATCAAATCTAAAATGCATCCTAAATCACAGCAATAATTTCAGACAATCATGGAAGATATATTTTATAAAAAGAAAATAATTAAGATATGTATATTCAAAGACTTTGATTTGTTGCTCTAAATTTTTCAAAACTAAAGAACATGGAGATCACATGAAAGGTATGCTTTCATAATTTCAATATGGGTGCATTTACATATATACCACCCAATTCATATGTATTTATATGTCTAACATTTAAATTTTATTTTTTACATTTATACCATCCAAATCTTTCATATCACAAGAAATTATCATTTTTTTAACTTCTAAAAGTATAATACAACTTTTCATGCATACGAAAGGTGGTATATATAGGCAAAAATGAAATTGTTGGTGTTCTATATGTAAATTCAAAGAAATTGAATGGTATATATGTAAATCTTCCTTCAATGAATTGCTTTTGACAAACCTTCCTTCAAAGCCATTTTGCATCTTTCCTGTCAGAATGATTCCTACTTGGATTATTTGGTTCTTTTCATAGCTCAATCGATTTTTCCCTGATTGGCTTTGGCTCAGATGATTGCATTGTGCCAGATAAGTGGACATCTTGGTCTTCAGACAGTGGGTCCTCATTCGTTGAACTCTTTTCCTTCGAGCCATTATATCTCCTCAGGATCAGCATTGAGTCGTTGACACATTTTGGATGTGCATTTATTCACTTTTTTAACAAAGTTGTATGTATGTATGCATATGAGAAATATGTCAGCACGAATCTCAAGACAGATGAATGTCTATGGAAGAAGATATGACCAATCAGGCGTAACTCGTAGATGAACATCTGATTTGGGCACTGGCGAAGGGAGCACATTGTTTGAGCGATCAGTAGAGCATGTCAAGGGATCTCTCACAAGGCGTTGATTAACCATCATAACGATTGACAAAGAGTATCCTCACGGATCAGATGTCGACGGAGCCAAAGCTCAGTAGGCGGTCAGTAAACTTCCTGTCGATCAAATAAATCTTCCAATATTATTATATGCAAATATCTCTGTAAAAAAAAAGTCCCTCTAACAAATGAGGAGACTAATGCACACTTTTATAAGCTAGAACACATGTCTATAAATAAAAGGTCATTGTCATAAATAAGAGGGGACTTACTGTACTCTCTCTCTCCCCCCTATAGAAGGCTCTATTACTTGGGCTTGTTTATATATGTATTTTTTTATGTGATATTAAACCTTCGGGTGATATAAATGTAAAAGAAAAGTTAGTGGTTTGATATAAATTGGANATGTGATATTAAACCTTCGGGTGATATAAATGTAAAAGAAAAGTTAGTGGTTTGATATAAATTGGAATTTGATGGTAGATATGGAGAAAAAATATTGCATCAGGGCTCCGCACGTAGAGTTACGTGCGGAGTCCAATGAAATCAAGCCACGTGGCGGTGATAAAAATAAAATAAAATATGTCCGGTAACACAAGTGAATATTCCTCCCGTGTTATTCAATGTTATTGTGTGTTATTCATATGTTATTGTGTGTTATTCAATTGTTATTGATGTGTTATTGTGTTATTATAANAAGTCCAATGAAATCGAGCCACGTGGCGGTGATAAAAATAAAATAAAATCTGTCCGGTAACACAAGTGAATATTCCTCCCGTGTTATTCAGTGTTATTGTGTGTTATTCATATGTTATTGTGTGTTATTCAATTGTTATTGATGTGTTATTGTGTTATTATAACATCGGGAATATTCCCAGAATACAATAACATCTGAATAACATATAATAACACCTGAATAACACAGGAAAATATTCCCCGGTGTTACCGGACCGATTATTTTTCTCTGTCATCTCCACGTGACGTGATTTCATTAGACTCCGCACGTAAATCTACGTGCGGAGTCATGATGCAATATTTTTTTAGTTTGAATAATACTTTCTATTATTTTTTATTTTTTATTTTTTATTTTTTATTTCAAGTAAAACATCCTTATCCAAGTCTGTTCTAGGCAATAATATTGCAGAATTATTTGTTGCAACTATTGCTCACTTACGTCATTATCATAATATCAAGTCCCTAACCGAAAATAATAAAAGCTGATATGGAGCCATNATTTTTTATTTCAAGTAAAACATCCTTATCCAAGTCTGTTCTAGGTAATAATATTGCAGAATTATTTGTTGCAATTATTGCTCACTTACGTCATTATCATAATATCAAGTCCCTAACCGAAAATAATAAAAGCTGATATGGAGCCATGCAAGCAATGACATCGATTTGTTGAATTATAAATACATGAATTTTATTTTAATACAAATATGATGATGTAAATTCATATGTAGGGATCGAAATAAATGAGTCAAGTTATGAGCCGAAAGGGATCGAAATAAATGAGTCAAGTTATGAGCCGAAACTTGGATTAAGATTTTTTCGAGCCGACTTTGAGGTATGCATGAAATAGCTCGAGCTGGCTTGATATCGGCTTGAATTATTTCTTATTTATAGATAATGCTAAATAAAATTGAATATAATAAGTCGCTAGCCAATTTGAAGCCTATTTCGAACTGGAACAAATCCAAGTAACTCAATTTCAGCTAGTTTGTTTTGATTTCTAGCCAGATTGGGTCTTTTTCGAGCTGAAACGGATCTAAATAACTCAATTTGATTCAGGTTGTTTTGACTTAGAGCTAAATTGAGCTCGATCAGTTTCGAGTTGAGCTGGCTTTACATTGAATATAACGAGTGATGAGGCGATTTTGAGCCACACTCAATCGATTCGAGTCAGTTTTAAGCCGCCCCCAATGCGGATTGCTAACAGGACCCTGTTCCTATGTTATTATTATCTCGAAATAAATTTAATTATTAAGAAAAATCATTCCAACTTTAAAAATTCATCTCAAGTCAAATTCACTTCATTAACTTCCACAATAAATAGTGGGCTCGATATTTATGCGTATATTTTAGCCCATATATAAAACTATGTCAGCCTGTGGGCTGGCCCATGAATTGAAACCGCAAGGTTAAAAATTACAGAAAAATTTAAATTGTGCCCAATTAGTGAAAATCTGACATGAAATGAACATATTTGTTCAATTTGAAAATAGATATTTTGATAACTTAATAATATTTGTAATTTTATGACTTTTTTTATTTAATAAAATAATTAAATAGTTAACTCATTATCCTTAGANTAATATTTGTAATTTTATGACTTTTTTTATTTAATAAAATAATTAAATAGTTAACTCATTATCCTTAGGTTGATTGGAACCCGAATTAATACTTTGTAGTGAAATGAAGCCTTGTCGAACTTGGGTCCAGGACCAAGATGATGCACTAAGGCAGACTCCTAACTCACTCAAGTTGACCATCNATTGATTGGAACCCGAATTAATACTTTGTAGTGAAATGAAACCTTGTCGAACTTGGGTCCAGGACCAAGATGATGCACTAAGGCAGACTCCTAACTCACTCAAGTTGACCATCNCGAATTGAAACCGCAAGGTTAACAATTACAGAAAAATTTAAATTGTGACCAATTAGTGAAAATCTGACATGAAATGAACATATTTGTTCAATTTGAAAATAGATATTTTGATAATAATATNGCCACCTTGAGCCAAACTTTCAAGCCCTCCTTGGACTTAGGGAGATCTCCTTGGGATTAAGAAAATTTTGGGGGATTAATCCTTTTTGACATGTTATAAGTGCCATTGATTAACCATTTTTTGGCTTAATTGAGGGCCGCTTTGAGGATTTTGCTTTTGGGTGGGGGGGGGGNTTTGAGAAAGCGCAAGAGAGAGCTTCATCTTCCTCTTAGAGATTTTTGGAGGAGCATTGTAGAGAATCTCTTGGAGCAAAGGGTTTTGAGGAAGACTCTTTATCTTCCTCAAGGAGAGATCTAAGGAGTTGGTCCCCTTCTCCTTTTTTTATATGTTTTCTTCCTATTCTTCCATCATATTATTTGAGTGTGTGAGGAGAGTTTTGTGAAGAAGAGCTTGGCTAGCAAGGGAGCAAGGTGCCTACTCTTATACACTAATGGAGAGCTTCATCTTAGCTCGGGGAAGGATTGTCGGAGATGAGCCAGAACTCCGTAGGAATCATGTCAGACTCTCCTTTTAAAAGTGAGCTTCTTCATTCTTTGGAGAAAGATTGGATCGAACCTCGTTATAGCTTCATCGTCATCTCTCATACAACTGAGAGAACTTCATTCTTTGAAGAAATGCGACATCAAACGCCACGTTGGTGAGATTCTTAATAATCCCTTGTGTTTTCATTCTTAACTGGTGATCTCTAGACATGTTGGGTCGATCACTTTCTTGACAAAGTAGACTTTGGGTCTTAGTATCTTAGAATGACAAGTATGTTGTACATTGACCCGGCTACCTCTACCTTATAATGGTTCTCTTGATTACCTTTATTGAGCCCTGTTGCACTTTTTGTCTTTGTTGGCATCATCTTGACTGGCTGATTGTCGATGAGCTGCCACATATTTGGGATACGACGATTTGTCATCTGCCCTTATAGCCCGGATGTGCTTTGGTGTATTGGGATTCTCCATCATGATGATTTGATTGTTTCAAAAGCTCCATATACCAATGAGTCTATTACCCATGCAGAACTGTGAGAGACTCATTCTCCGCCCCATGACTTAACTGGAACTTTGAAAGTATCTGAGCATTCTCCTGCTAAATAACTCTATATTTGATATCCCTATGTTAGTCGCACTACTAATGTAAGCAAAACTCCCTGGATTAAGAGTATTATGGGGTGACCACCAAGATATAATTAATCAAGCGGAATATGTCCCCTTGGGAGTACTTTAGACCTCATAACAGACAAACACACCTGAATCTCTAATTATGGGTAGTCTACGTAGGTATTTTTTCATGGATGTTAGTCCAAGTTGCTTTCACCTGACCTTGGTTGGGCAAACATACTCGACTTATCCTTGAGAAGTTTATAGAACATAGGCTCTCTATATTGTTTCTCTTATATGTCATCTTTGTCGTATGTCTGTCTTTTCCGGTTTATCTCTTCTCCTGATCATTCATTTGATCTGAAAGAGAGACTTATTCCGAAAAGAGAAGTATATGACGATAGACAAACTAGCGACTCCTTCAAAAATAAAAAGAGAAATGAACGAAAACATTTCTCTTTCTGTCGGATCTCACGTTCTATGCCTTTGGCATGGTCTATTAGATGATATGCATTTAAATATACTTCCTCTTCAAAAGTACATGCTCCTAACATTGACTAGGGTACCTCATGGCTCACCTTGTCACACCCAGTGCACTAGTTTAAGTCATAACATACTACTTCGTGGAAGTCTATATAAATAAATTAATATTATAAATTATATTGCATATGTTCCATAAAAGAAACTCGATAACATGTATCAATATGATTGAATAGTATATAAATGTAGAGTTCTTCATGCTTGTNACATAAAGACAAACTTCTCAAAAAATTGGGCCTACAATCAAAACATTAAAAGCTAACACAAAAGAGACAAAATGATTGTTAGAAAACCAAGGGAGTATGAATAACTATCTATGAAGTTATATTTTATTTATTTTGAGTCTCTTCCTTATCCGGAAATGACGTGCATTTGGTAATGTCCCGACATCACAAGGCCAAACCAGACCACATAGGCCTCAGAATAATTATTCGTCTTGGTCGTGTCCAATAGCGACTGCCTCTGGTCCTTGAAGGTCAAGCCAAATGATTATTCTGAGGCCTATGTGGTCTGGTTTGGTCATCAAGAGCTTTCAGTGTTGTGAAATATGTTTAACGAACCGCTGAAGCGAAAAAAAGGCCTATAAGGGTCTTGCATCACCACGCCCAAATCGGGCATGGTTACGTCTAACCCCTCCACAAAATGGTTGAGAGGACTGTCCGGAGGTGGTGTGACCACGCTGCAAGACAAAGTCCACGGCATAATTACGACGTGGGATGGCGTGGCCACGCCGGACCTCCAGTAGTTGAGCGAAGGCTGTCTTCAGCGTAGTCACGCCCGAAGGCGGCATGACCACACCGCAAACAGTGAGCCAGGCATAATTTTGTCAAGGAGTTGGCGTGACCACGCTGACCTTACGGGTAGAGCGGCATGACCACATTCTAGCGCAACATGACCACGCTGACCCGCCTTTATTTCAAAATTTTGCCTCGCGACCCTAATGAGGCATGCCACCTTGAGCCAAACTTTCAAACCCTCCTTGGACTTGGGGAGATCTCCTTGGGATTAAGAAAATTCTGGGGGATTAATCCTCTTTGGCATGTTATAAGTAACCATTTTTTGGCTTAATTGAGGGTCACTTTGAGGATTTTGCATTTTGGGGGGTGGGGGGGTGAGGGGGTTCTGGTTTAAGGTTCCTCTCTTCCTCATTTCAGTTTTGGGTTAGTTAGGATAGCTTGAGAAAGCGCAAGAGAGAGCTTCATCTTCCTCTTGGAGATTTTTGGAGGTGCCTTATAGAGAATCTCTTGGAGCAAAGGGTTTTGAGGAAGATTCTTTATCTTCCTCAAGGAGAGATCTAAGGAGTTGGTCCCCTTCTCCTTTTTTTCTATGTTTTCTTCCTATTCTTCCATCATATTATTTGAGTGTGTGAGGAGAGTTTTGTGAAGAAGAGCTCGGCTAGCAAGGGAGCAAGGTGCCTACTTTTATACACTAATGGAGAGCTTCATCTT
>JXCR01148364.1:390111-406516 GCA_002079205.1 Phalaenopsis hybrid cultivar
ATGTTTATCAACATAAGTTGGATAAGCTGCAGTTGCCTCAAACAGACCCTAAGAATACATTTATTTGATAGTTTTTAGATGCATGGAGAAATATTACCTCAAAATTTAATACTACGCCATCTACATTTTTGTTAATGATTCCGTCTCGAACATGTCCTCTGTTTCAAATTGAAAGAAGTAAACAGATGGAAAAAGTATAAGTTCAATAATACCATTTATGGCTACACATGTTTGGGTTATATAGACCCGAGAAGTGGCAAACTTATAAACACAGAAGAGGG
Source organism: Phalaenopsis hybrid cultivar (assembly GCA_002079205.1). NCBI lineage: Eukaryota > Viridiplantae > Streptophyta > Magnoliopsida > Asparagales > Orchidaceae > Phalaenopsis > Phalaenopsis hybrid cultivar. The sequence continues at coordinate 390,393 of JXCR01148364.1, forward strand.
CAGAAGGTACAACATATCTAATATATATGCTGACATAAATTCTTTTTAGTTGAATAGGGGAAGACTGAAGGCAGAACAGATGAAGGACCGAAGGACCTAAACGGTCCTTCTGAGCCTTCTTCCTTCAGAGGCACAGGTGAGTCCTTTTACCCTCTCTTAAGTGAATGATCCTTGTAATGGAAGGTGGGCATGTTGGTTAAAAGTTTGTCCAGCTGCGGGAAGCGATTTTGTGAGTAGTATTGACGGTTGATCGGAAGCCTTGATATGTTGGAGATCTAGATGATGTAGCTTGATATGATCCTGAATAAAATGGTAGTAGAACTCTATGTGTTGGAGACCAAGATGATGTTGCTAGATATGATCATAGGCATAGGTGAGTCCTTTTATCTTTCCTTGAATCTTCTATTTATTTCTCTTGCAATAAATATCTTCTCAAGTGAGCAGTGAGTGAAGATTTGATTGTGGATGTCGTGGTCTAAAAAAGTTCAATTTTGATATGCCACAAACAAATTTTTATTATCCAACACGAATCTCAAGGCATGACACTAATATCGATGCAATCATTTAAGTGAGAAACATTCGAACTCCAATTAAGAGTCATCCAGAGCTCCGATTTAGATAAACTTATAGCCAAACTGACCGGCTCGATGGGACGATCCCAACGATATAAAAAATAATTCAATCTGAGTCAAATCAAGCTCAGATCAAGTCATATTATCCCACAGACGGGAAATGGTTAGTAGATTTTCCAAGTTATAATGGTCGAATCGAGCATCTCGACAGGACCAATCCAATGAGCCCAAGATCACTTATTTCCGTCATCATTGTGGCACTCAAACCATTAAATGTTGTCTGTCAAAATGGTTCATATTTTTGCATTAATTACATCCAGAACACTATAAATAGAGTCTCATCCCTCTCATGAGGAGGTACTTCAGCCTTGAGAGAGAACTTGAGGTTTTTAGAAGGAGCTGAAGTCTAGCACCATTGCCAACCGTCGTTGACCACCGCCAATCGCCGTCTACCACCACCAACCTCTGTCGACCACCGCGGACCGTCGTCGGCCACCGCGGACCGTCATCGACCACCACAGCCGTCGTCGACCACCGTCAATTGTCGTTGACTGCTGTTGACCGTTGTAGATACGCGTCGGCCACTGCCGACCACCATTGGCAGCCACCGATCGTCGTCGAGCAACACTAATCAAAAGCCGTCGGTAGACATTATAACTTGAAAATTTTACCAACAATTTATCGTCTATGGGACAATAGATTTTTGTAATCATCAATCAATATTAGATTTTTATAATTGAGTCAGGCCCCGTGGTTTTTTCCTTTTACGAATTTTCCATATAAAAACCTCTAGTGTCATTATTGGTTGTTTTTATTTTATCTGAGTGTGTGTTGAATTCTTATGCAACACTAAGAAGATAATCAATTACTCAACTGCCGCCAATTTTCTAGTATGCATCAAATTTTGTCACTGTTTTTGTTGGAGCTTGTAAGACCATCAACTTGCCTCCCTTTTTTTCTCATCTTAATGGGAGAAGGCATTGGCAATGAATATATCACTGGATGAACACATTGACAGTNCATGCATCAAATTTTGTCACTGTTTTTGTTGGAGCTTGTAAGACCATCAACTTGCTTCCCTTTTTTTCTCATCTTAATGGGAGAAGGCATTGGCAATGAATATATCACTGGATGAACACATTGACAGTNATTTTATTGCATTTTTTATCTTATTTTCATTTGTTGTAACTTGTAAGGGAAAGCCAAACGAATTTATTTTAGGGTTTCTAATGGCCCAAGGCCAGCTTAAAACAGCGGGCGGCATTTTATAGTTTGTTTTCTAATTTTCGGTCACGTTTTAGAAAACTTCATTTTTATTTTATGAAGAGTGTCGCCCGCGTGGATGATTCTGCGGGCAGCGTTCCTAGTCGTGTTTAGTCACAAAATTACTTCATTGCCCCTTGATCGAACCTGCTGCCTTCTCCTTTGTTTGAGATCGAGCTCGCACAGCCGCGGGCTTCTTCTGCACTCCTTCTCTTCCTTCGTTCGCGATCGTGGGATGCAGCAGGGAGGCGCGACATCAGTAGGGCAGCGAACATTGGCAAGGAGGCACGATGTTGAGTGAACACAGAGATCACGGGAGGTAGGGCAACGAGGCTTGGAGCGAAGAAGAAGATTGTGGGACGCTATTGCGGCGAAGCGATCTCGAACAAGGAAGGATCAAAGAAGAAGATCCCGACATAGGATTTTGATTGAATTTATTCATATTTTTTATATTACTTCTTATCATTTTATAATAAACAATGTATAAAATCATTTTATAATATTTTTGATATTATTCATTAGTATTTTATAACTATTTTTATGTTTTTATATTTTTTTTTATGTTTTGAAGTTTTTTTTTTACAAATATATTATTACGACACTTTTGTTGCAAATAATATTATTGTACAGGGGAAGAATAATCATTTATCCAGAAACAGCTGTAAATCAACTATTTTTCAAACGCACAAACTAAACAGCCAGTCAGTTTATCCGGATCAGTCGGTCATCAGCAGATTATCAGGATAAAATGTTTATCAACATAAGTTGGATAAGCTGCAGTTGCCTCAAACAGACCCTAAGAATACATTTATTTGATAGTTTTTAGATGCATGGAGAAATATTACCTCAAAATTTAATACTACGCCATCTACATTTTTGTTAATGATTCCGTCTCGAACATGTCCTCTGTTTCAAATTGAAAGAAGTAAACAGATGGAAAAAGTATAAGTTCAATAATACCATTTATGGCTACACATGTTTGGGTTATATAGACCCGAGAAGTGGCAAACTTATAAACACAGAAGAGGGCAGAAGGTACAACATATCTAATATATATGCTGACATAAATTCTTTTTAGTTGAATAGGGGAAGACTGAAGGCAGAACAGATGAAGGACCGAAGGACCTAAACGGTCCTTCTGAGCCTTCTTCCTTCAGAGGCACAGGTGAGTCCTTTTACCCTCACTTAAGTGAATGATCCTTGTAATGGAAGGTGGGCTTGTTGGTTAAAAGCTTGTCTAGCTTCGGGAAGCGATTTTGTGAGTAGTATTGACGGTTGATCGGAAGCCTTGATATGTTGGAGATCTAGATGATGTAGCTTGATATGATCCCGAATAAAATGGTAGCAGAACTCTATGTGTTGGAGACCAAGATGAAGTTGCTAGATATGATCATAGGCACAGGTGAGTCCTTTTATCATTCCTTGAATCTTTTATTTATTTCTCTTGCAATAAATGTCTTCTTAAGTGAGCAGTGAATGAAGATTTGATTGTGGATATCGTGGTTTAAAAAAGATCAATTTTGATATGCCACAAACAAATTTTTATTATCCAGCACGAATCTCGAGACATGACACTAATATCGATGCAATCATTTGAGTGAGAAACATTCGAACTCCAATTAATATCGATGCAACTTCAAGTCGAGTTGTTCTTATTATAATACTTTTCTCTGTTATATGAATAACTTTTTTTTATTATTCGGCCTGTGATTGACTGTAATATCTATATTTATGAGTCATGTCTTCTCTTTGGCTATTGCGAGTTTTCTTATCTTTGTCTTTCGAGTTAGTTCCTCAAGCTTGGAGCTATAACGACTTCATGCATGTAACTTATAAAGAGTTCCTCGAGCCTAGATTTCAGGCGAGTTTCTCAATTTAACTTGAGTTGTTGAGTTTGTGAACACTCGTTATTCTTCAAGTAATATTTTATTTTGCTACATGGAATAAGAATAAAGGAAAATACAAGTCCTTATTGTTGGATACTCCTTTTATGAGCAATCAATATACCTTTCAAAAAATTTTACTTAAAAACCAAGTTCGTCGTGAGTTTCTATTTTTCTAAAGAATAATATAATGTTGTTTGAAGTAGAAATTGGCTTCCAAAATCAGGAGATTTTTTAACTCCCCTTCATGAATTACTTCCTCTGTGGACTCGCAAGCTGCTCCTACAAGATTTTTCTTACTACCTAGTGGCCTTCAATATTCTCGAGAAGATAGTAGAGTATGGCCATGTTGTGGGGTTAAAAGATTTAAGATCATCTTCGCTCCATGTCTTAGCCTTAAACAAGATAAGCGATTAGCTTATATGTATTTGGACCAACTTGCTCTTTTAAGATGTAATACCCATTCATGAAGGATCAAGTTTGTCATCTGCTTGGTTGCAAGATGCAACGTCAACCTTTTACAGGACTAAATCATATGCTTTAAATTGACGTTCCTTGACTTTTGAGCTATACTATTTCAAGGTTCTTCTCTTGACTTTCACCCATCGCAATGCAGATTGATTGTGAAGTTCTTTTGGAAGATCTTGCGAGTTGCATAGGTTTTTGTCGTTAAGCCTTTCCATTCATCCAACTCTTGCTCCTCAAAACTTAAGGGTGTCAGGACCCATTGAGTATGTGTGTTATACTTTATTGGAAGTACATTCTAATGTGACAAGATGAAAGAAATGTGTTCAGCAGAAGTGAAGGACGTAGTTTGTAACACACATAATACAAAGGGTGGGATTTCAACTTACTGTCCTTTTGCTCTGTTAGGTATGGCTCACGCCTATTACTCCAAATTCTGGAGGCAATACCAGAATTTGGAGTTTCTTACGCACAAATGTGGGTTGAATCACTTTTCCTGTTCACGTCAGCACCCCGGCTAAACTGTTGTCCCATGAGCGAAATACCTCCGCGAAACCACTGTTAGCGAATAATTGCGCTGCTCACTCGCCAGCACCCTACCGAACTCCACCTGTCCCAAACTCCACCTGCGACGAACTTGCAAACTCCGCTGGTCGAACATACTCCTTTGAGGTTCTTTTTTCAGCAAGCTGATGATCAATTTGTTTGCTACTTTCACTTGTTCATTGGTCTTTGGATGGTGCACGGAAGTATATTTGAGTTGCATTCCTTGCTCGCTCTAAAAGTTATTAACTTTTTTATTGTCAAATTGAGCGTCGTTGTTTTGTGATGATTATGATTTATAGTCCGCATCAATAGACAATATCGATCCATATGAAGTTGCAGACATATAGTGGTTCAACTTCAATCATTTTAGAAAATAGTCAACCATTACGAAAGCTATCTTCTGTTGACCTTTACTTGGAGGAAAAAAACCTATAAGGTCCATCTTCCGTACATCGAAAGATCAATGTCTTGTGATTGATTGAAGCTAATAATATGATTATAATCATATGAGAGCAAATTATTGACATTGCTTGTATCTTTGTGCGAACTTCGCAAAGTCCTTCCTTAAGGTTGACCAATAATATCCTTACTGTAAGATTCAATTTTAAAAATTATAATGTTAAATGAACTAAACTTAAATATGATTCTACTTATTCATTTACTTTATGAACAAATTCTTCTATTCTTTAACAAGTAACCTATTAAATGCTTTATAGTAAGCTCTGCAACCCTGCATCCTGCAATGCAGATCCAACCAACTCCACTCGTTATCGCCGCCTCTGGTCGTCATTGCTTCTGATCGCAGTCGTCGCTTCCGACCACCTATGGTCTCCTTTACCACCGCCTCTTCTGGCAGCTGCCCCAAGTTGTCGTTGCTTCTGATTGTTGCCGCCTCTGGTCGCAACCACATCCGACCAACTCCGGAAGCCACCGCCTCTGGTCTCCATCGATGCTTCCGACCACCGTTGCTTTCAGTTGCCACCCCCTCCAACCAACTTCAGCCGCCACCGCCTCTGGCCGACATTGCCCCCGCCTCTCCTGGCCATCTCGTTCGAGTTGTATCCAACCGCCTGCTCCTTAACGTGGAGCAATAATTTCTTTTATGCACAAACATTGTAACCTAAGAAACTATGTAACATAGTGGGTTGTACTGTAATATTTAACTCATAATTAAATGAGTCAATAGGGCTAAGCCCATATGGTTTTTTTCCCTTTTCAGATTTTTCACGTAAATACTTCTAGTGTGCTGCTAGTGCTTACTTCTATGTGAGTGTGTGTTGAATTTCCGTGCAATACAAAGACGATAATTCATTACTTTACTGCTGTGAATTTCCTAGCACACATCAAGCTCGATGATAGCTAAATTCAAATTTTATATATTATCTAAATGAAATTCAATTAAATAAAACTTGTTTAATTATACATCCAAGAGAATATATTATAATTTAGTATTCATATGCATATTAATTAAATGTAATCTTTCTTATTTTCTTATTTCAAAAAAAAAAATTGTTAATATTTATTTATTTTATTTATTTTCTATAAAGCTTATTCTTAACTTATGCATTATCTTCTTTAATTTATATAAATTAGTCATATACTAATTCAAAATTTATTTTATTGCCCATTTGTTTAAATTTCAAAATTTCAATTTTTACACGCATTCCACATTCTCTCTCTAAGAAATGGTGAAGATGGTGATATTTTTGTAATATAAAATTTTTGAGGGGTATAAATGCATAAAATTAGCTGGTATTTATGGAAATACCCGTTTTTATTTTAGCGAGTGTGAAATGGCGACGAAGTGGTAACGTGTAGGTGAACCGAACCCAACTGGGCCACAGCTATTATCACGCGGAAACCCAAAAAATTATCCTTAGACCATTATACCCTTATAAAATAATCAAAATATCATTCAATACATTCAATATTGTTGTAATTTAAACCAAGTAGAGACCCATTTCTTTTCTACGCCCTTTTTAAAACTCCCCCTACTGTTACTTCCTCTCTACCCTGAGCTAAGCGGGAAAGAAGAAGAAGAGGATGATGGAAACCATGGGAAGAAGGAGGAGAAGAAGCAGCAGCAGTAGCAGAATCTCAACATCTCTCTTCCTCCTCCTCCTCTTCTCCACCTCCATCGCATCTGTCTCCGCCGGCGGCGGCGGCGGCGATCACTGGCCAGGATGGATTCCTCTACGATCGGGTTGCAGGGGGACGATCGCCGATTGCATCGCCGGAGAGGAGTTCGATCTGTCATCGGAATCTAGCCGGAGAATCCTGGCGACTTCCGGCTATATCAGCTACGACGCGCTGAAGCGCGGAAGTGTGCCCTGTTCTCGCCGCGGGGCCTCTTATTATAATTGCCGTCCTGGAGGGGAAGCCAATCCCTATTCTCGTGGATGTTCGGCGATTACTCGTTGCAGGGGTTAAGAACCCGTTCCCCCCTTTCTGATTCTTCTTATAATCCATTGATTTGGGGTTTTTGTATGGGAATTTGGGTCTTCGATGGTTCGATCTTTGGATTTGAGATGTAATTTCGTCTTCTTTTTTTAAAAATTTTGCGCTGATTTCTCTGAATTTGTTATCATTTTATTGTTTTTTTATTTCTGTTTTATGGGATATGGATTCAAATTAAATCAGTTATGGGAAAGAAGATTTTGATTCTGACGAACAGTTCAATTTGGTTTAATAATTGTTAACTTCGACATTTTAAAGTAGATGATTTTAGCAGATTGGGGGAAGAGAATGGGGCAGATGAGGAATAGATCTTACTGATAAAGAACATGCTTTTAATTTTTTTAAAAATCCAATTGAAATCTATATTTAATAATTATTTATTTTTTATGAATAATTACAAACAATACCATATTAAGTGAAATATTTGTGTACATAAGATGTATGCAGAGTTGCATACATATTAGGTTATTCGGAGGGTACAAGTAGATTACACTTAGGTTATAAGAAGAATTACAAGAGATATAACCTAAGTATAACCTACTTGTGCAATTCTGCGTGCTCCCATATTATACATTGGTATTTACAAATTAATCTCCTGAACGGATATATTTACGCTTTCCACAATGAAATTATTGAGAATTTATATATAAATATATAAAAATTATGGACTAGTATTTACAAACAAATACCACAATTCTTATGTATTTACATATCTATCAACTAATTATGCCTATTTGCATGCATATCACTCAAATCTTTGATGTATAAGTGCTCGTAAATTTCCCATTAAAATATTATGTCATGTCATCCACTCCTGCATGATAATTTTAGGTGTTGGATATGTAAATCCATATGAATTAAGTGGTATGAATGTAAATCCTCCTTCATAATTATTCAATTAATTTAATCCAAATAAATATATTCATACATTTAAATAATAATAATAATAATAATAATAATGAATTTAAAAAAAGTCATGCAGAGCTCACCTTTGACAATCTTTTAAATAACCTTGTTCATCAATTACAATGTGAAGTCGTGCTTTGGATCAGCTCAATTTTCTAATTAAAAAATAATAATAAAATCCATTAATATTTGGGCGTGCCCTAATCTTCCAGCTGGCCTTTTTGGTGTTAGTCATAGTTTGGCTTAATTAATATTCATTAAGCCCGTAATTAGGGCAGTCGAAAAAGCTCGTCATTTGCGAACAGGGCGACTAATTTGAGTGTCGCATAGATTTCAAATATAACAAACTTATTGTCAAATCGAGTATCTAGCGCAGTTAGACAACATCAAGACACTCAAATGTTCACAAAATGACATCTAATCAAATGAATTACCTAACGTCGTCTGATGTAGTGGTACAGAATTCAACATTATTTATAGGAGATGACACTCCCAAACTCTATAAATAAAACTCTACTCCCCACAACTGCAGAACACCGCTCATTGGTGGTTGTTGACCACCGTCATCCACATACTGTTTTTTGCAACAAAGCACCATTGAGCTATATACACTAATAATTTTTATTATAACGACGTGTTTAAAGTGTGTCCTCTATTTCAATAACAAATGTGTCATACGTGTGTGTTTGTATCCTTGCAACATAGTCGGATATTGATGCACATGATTGCGCTAAATTGTTGGCAGCCATGGGATCGTGATCTGTAGCAACCTCGCGAACAACACGATCGCATGATCAAGTCGGACGACCTAGTCGTAACCCGTTCCCGATCCGCCTCAGCTGCCATGATTCCTACAGGCCCGCTCCTCCATTGCAGCTTGTTGCCTTCTACAGATGCCGCCAACCATGAGTCGTGGTCAAACGTTGCTACCAACCTCCACCTGATTACGCCACCGTCTACCACCCATAATTGTTGCCCAACATCCATCACTGTTGCCCACCATCTGATGACACTACTATCGACCGACATCGTCCACCATTTGGAGCTTAGGTCGAGCTATGTTAGATATCAGATGGCTCATCTTATCGAAACACTTCATTTGCATTGGAGTATAAGTAATTAAATATTTGAAACTCTTCGTCCTAATATGTATCGAGATTTGTGCATGATCAAGAGAATTTTTTGGGATATATATATATATATAGGAGGTTATTATACGAGCCTCCAGTCACACTAACGTACATAACTATTTGAGGACTGCCCTCATTACCGACAAACTAGACAGAGGGGGATTCAAACCCGTGACCTGAGGGGACTTACGACCTTCAAAGAGGCTGCTCTACCAACAGATCACAACTGGCTACACACACACAGATATATATATATATATATATTGGATATGTAAATACATAAGAATTGATTCTATGTTAATCCTGTTTTATAATATTAATAGAAGCGACACAAATCTGAATGAAAGTCAACTAAAAATTCAAAATTTACAAATCTGCCAAAAATTTGAGTCAAAACAAAATCAAAATCTTCGATTACAATTTCAGGTTTACATGCTCAAACAAAACCCAGTATCACTCTTCCAATGACTAAACTAAATTCTTGGGGCAATTACATACAGACCACCCAAAACATTGCTATTTACAAACCAACCACCCTCTTCATCCATTTTTCAAATTCTCACACAAACCCCAACCCATATATTTCGTGTTTATCAAACTCTTAATAATTTGATCATGGCACGTGTAAATACATCAGTTCAATAGTTCAAGCAAATCACCCGGGAGGTCAATTTGTTAATAGCAATGTTTTGGGTGGCCTGCATGTAATTATCCCTTATATATATATATATATATATATATATATGGCATCGTGCCTGTGCATGAAAAGATGTCTCTCTTTTTGAAAGTTAAAAAAATGGTATTTTAATGTGATATGAGAAGATTTGAGTACTGCAAATGTACAAATTAAAGTTTAGGTGTTAGATATGCAAATACATAGAAATTTTCATATTTACATATCAAACACCTGAATTTTCATATTTATATGCATAACACTTCGGTGTGTTATATCCTATGCATGAAAAGTTCATTTCACTTTTAAAAAATAGGTGATAGTGACATATATTTTTTATATGATATTAAAGATTTCAGTGCTATGCAAGTAAAATATGAAAGTTTGGGGTGTTATATGTAAATACATTAGAAAGTTTTGTTCTAAAACTCATCTCATAACACTAGAGAACTTGGTATATCTGTAAGAAACTTCAATTTTTAGCAGGGAATGGTAAGAACAGCTATACTAATTACATACAAATAAAATAAAAGCAAATCCTTGCACAGCTAAATTGAGATGTGAAGTGTAAATTATGTCATTTATAGGGACTACAATTAAATTATGCTTTTGTAACACTAACTTATCGAAGCAAAATCTTCTCAGCCTACTTAGTTTTAACCATTCCACTTGCTCCAAACAGAAAAAACTAGAGAAAACAAACCCAAAAGAGCAAGATGAAGCTGCTCAGTGGTGCTTATCTTGAGAGAGATTTGCCCATTGTATCCCGCCGTCTTCGAATTCCGATCCTTCTCCTTGAACCAGACCTCCAAATTCGTTCCACGAGCAACGTTCATGCGTGCTTGAATCATGCCGGCACGAGCGAATAAACAAAGTTTCTTCCCAATGGATATTTGATCTTCTAATTTGAATCCATCCAACAAGTTTTCCTCCATGGAAGTAACCAGAGTTTCAGTAGCTGTCTTCTTCTTCTTCTTCTTCCTGCCAACTGGTATGTTGAAAGAGGTAGGAGTGGAGCAAAGTTCTCCATGGTTGGATTTAATGGAGGAATCATGGTCCCAAGTTTGAGTTTGCAGAACTGAATTGATTAAAAGGTGAGATCTTGGATCGAGAAACCAGTAAATATTTGCTGGATTTTCAGAGTCTATTTTACCTCCTTTCATCTTTTTCAATCTCCCAAGCTCTTCCTTCCATTTCTTCTTCTGAAAAAGTTTGATTTTGTAATCATTTTCATCAAAAATGGCATTTTTGAACACTTGAGCAATGTTCTGAACTTGAGATTTCGTCAATAGCTTGAGTGCTTCTTCTATCATGTTATCAAAGTCCATAACAAAATCAAAAAAATCACTTTCACATCCCTGAATCTTAGATTGTAGAAATGAGGAGAAAAGGAAAGGAAGGGGATAAGCCCAAGGAAATGGGAAAAGGGTATTAAGCTCTGAGAGTATCTTTGATGAGTAGCATAAGAGAAGCAAGCATGGCTTCCACATGCAACCATTGGGAAGTAAGCTCTCTCCATCTTCGTTCCTACTACGACAATGATAATTCTCCACCAGAGCCACCGGATTCATCAAACTCATGTCCTCGGCCGCTCGCCGGATCGAACACTGAACAATTTTCGATCTTTGAGCAATGAATTCATCGAAGCTCATGGAAGAACCATCCGGGCCTTCGGGAACAACCGAAGAAGCATGCGTGAGAGCGATAATGGAGTTGAACCAAATAGATGAGCCAAAGGTGCGAGTAATCATCCGTAATATACTCGACTCATTGAAATCTCGGTTATATTCATCCAACCGATCGACATAAAGGATGGCATCAGGAGGAAATCTCCTAATATACTTCTTTACAGATGAGAGAGTCTTCAAGTTTGCTAGTTGATCATTCAAAGAAGTTGAGAGCCCGGGCGTGTCAATGAAGCGAATATAAACCCCATCAACCATTCCTGAAATCTCTCTCACTGAAGTTGTCGCAGGTTGTAATGGATCAGTGAGAGCTCTTTCTTCACCAAAAATGGAGTTTATGAGAGCACTCTTGCCCACACCTGTCTTCCCAAGAACTAGAATGGTGCATGACAAGGCGAATTCGTCCTCGCCCTCATCATATAGAAAGGTGACATTTTTAGCGCCAGTTTTTCTTCCCCGACTCACTGAGTCTATAAAGCCCACTCCTACCATCTCGACAAGACGAAGGTACTTTGCCCGAATTCGTTCAATCTTTGAGTACAGCATCTGTTCTTCAACTTTCAAATCATTCACATAACAAGTATTTTGAGAAGTATGGTGAGGAACCCCAAAGGAAGCTCCATGAGAGGGCCTTAAGAGTGCTGCCAATGTAGAGGTTTCAAAGAGCTCTTTCGTATTATCATCCTCATCAATTTCCGTTTCCTCGTCAGAGTTATAAATGTTTTGAATGCCTAAAATGTTTGAATAGGTTTGTGAAGATTCAAAACTGGAATGTGAAGTAGAAGAACCTTCATCAATCTCTTTCATGATACACTTCATAGATTCTGAGTGAGGCCATTCAGAAATCCCATGTTCATTCTCTTCTGGTAAATCCTCGTCATAAGTAAGATGATAAGAATCAATGGAATCCATTTCCTTTCCGTCTGCATAAAAGGATGAGAAGTTCTCAGAAGAAAACTCACATTTATTGTGAATTGAAATTTCTTTAATGGTGACTGCAGACTCATCATTCTCTTCTTTGAATTTATTTAAAAATTGTGCAGCATATACCATCGCTTTTTCAGCAGAAAAATCCTTACATGGAGAATGATTTCCATCAGTCGAAACAAGAAGATTAAAAGTAGAATCTTTTGCTTTCACAGAATCCACAGAGTTAATCTTCATATGCAAAATTTCATCTTTTCGTTCAAATGCATTGTTATCATGAAGACTTAACATCTCAAGGAGTGAACTATGGCTGAAACAAACAGCATCAGGAGCTCCGAACTGCTCGGATTCAGTAGAATGAGCTTTAACTTCACTAACCTCAAACATTTTCTCACCCAAAAAGCGATTTTTGAAATCAAGATCACCTCCAACCTCCTCTTCCATGTCCTCAAATTGAGAAAACTTTACCTCAGCCTCTTCGTTCCAGTGCCGGCTTGAAGCAACATCACCAGCAGCTTTATTCGTTACAATCTCAACAAGTTCGTCTTCAACCTCTGGAATTAAGGAGTCAACAGCTTCGGATTGAGCTCCTAACGTCCTCAGCTCCACATCCATGACAGAATTCTGAGTCGAATCAATATCACCAACAAGATTGCATTTTTCTGATTCTATGATACTTGAATCAACAAACAAATTATTCACTTCCAACTCAAATCCCTTATTTTGATTTACATCATTCAGCTCCAATCCGCCTTCAACAGCACCAGCATCATCGCTAGAAGCAGCCACTCTCTCCACCACCTCAACATAACCCTTCTCCTTCTCCTTCTCCTTCTCCTGTACCCGCAACTCCTCTTCTGATACGATTACAGTATCTTCATAAACACCCAAGCTATCACCTTTCACCTCATTTCCATAAAACAGCCCACTCTCCTCCCTTCCAGACTCAAATCCACCACCAAAATCCTCATCCCTTCCCCCATTCCAGCTCTCCACCTCCAACTTCCCCACAACCAACTTAGGCTTCACCTCCTCCTCATCATCAAACAGCAGCTCATCCACAACATCGTCGTCTTCATCATCTCCTGTAACACGTGCAATGGGAATAAATGGCCGCCTAAGAGAGCCACCATTGTCCTCTGCCGCTTCCTCCTCCAACTCGTCAACACCGGAATTATCATCCGAGTCGCCGGCGATGAAAGAAGAAGCATCGCTTGAGCTGTCCTCAGTAGAAAGCCGAGCGCGAATGGCGAACGGAAAACAAGACGATGCGGGCCGCGGCCCCATGGGAAGCGGAAACATGTTCTCTGCTCCTTCTGCTCGCCTTGCTGCTGCGCCGCTCCGTAGAACCGAATCCAGAAGAGCGAAAGGGTTGAATTTGAGAAAAGGCGGGATTTTGGGGAAGAGGGAAGGCCACGTAGAGTGATTCGGATGGTGGAAAACGAAGGAGGAATTGGGGATTGAGATGGAGTTTGATTGAGGGGGAAATCGCGACTTCTTTCATTGAACGAATTAGGGATTTCTGCTCTCCATTTCTCTGGTTCACGTTCTCCGGCCACCAGCCTGCTCTTCATTTATGATGCATTGGTTATTTGGTTTGCTACTCATTTTGAAAGTGACTTCTAAAGGAGGCCCAAGTCTTTTTATTTATTGGGGCATTTAGATAAATATCATTCAATTTTAGATAAATACCATACACTTTTATTTATTTACACATGTAACTTCTAAAGGCGGGCCCAGTTCTTTTAGGTCTACCTCTCACTTCCTTGAAATAAATCTAATTTAAAACATTTACTCTCCTCACCCAGTAATCAGATGATCAACATTTAATGTGACCAAACTTTCTAAAACAGCTCTCTTTAATATTGGTTGTCAGTGGAGCTACTCGAACCCTTGCATGTATATATTCATTTGCATTTTTTCTCTCTGAGTGTAAAGCCAATTAACAACATAATTTGTATGTTTCTCTTTTACATGCCAACATTCTGCCCATAGAACATTGTAAGTTTAATCATCATCTTATAAATTTTTTTCTTAAATTTAAGCAATAATTTTCTATAATACAATAGAATTGATGCATTCCTCTTCTTCAACCATCCAATTTGAATTCTATTAATAACATCCCCAATTATATCATCATCACTTTGAACAATAAACCTGAGATATCTAAAACATTCACTTCTTTCAGTGATTTGATCACCTATTATTACAACCCCGCAGCTAGATCCACTAATACTAAAGTTACGTTCCATGTATTCGGTTTTAAATCTACTAAAAAAGAAAGCATTTAGACTAAAAAATGACCTCCATAATCATTTTTCCTAAACTCTTTCTCTAGCCTTATTAACAAGAAGAATATCATCAACAAAAAATATACGCAAAGATGCATCCTCTTACAAATGTTCAGTAAGAACGTCCATAACTAAAGCAAAAAGGTATGAGCTTAAAGTCAATCTGCGATGCAATCCAACTAAAATAAAAGAATATTTAGTCAATCCTCCCAATATTTAAACACAAGTAACAACTCTAGTATATATATCTTTAATGATTTAAATATAAGCAATGTCAACACTTTTCTTTTCTAAAACTCTCCAAAGTATTTCTCTTTTAATATAATCATAAGTTTTCATCACTGAATTCAACTAATCAATCCTTAGACTCGAGCTTTATTGGACTTGCCAAGGAGTAGTTTGTACATGAATAGTGGGTTTGTGTGAGAAATCAACAACAAAAGTTTACTATTTCTTAGGGCTGATTCAATAAAATAAAATAAAAAATTGAAAATGGGTAAGAAATGACTTTTGAACCATAGATTGAATCCATAAATCTAAAATATAAATGCTGCATTGTTGAAATTCCTAATTATTGTGTACTTTTTGACATTTTGTTACAATTTTCAATTAAGAGATTAATTTATTATTGAAAATATTTGAATAATAATTAAAATTATTGATATTCAACTATTTGGTATCAATTTTGAATAATAGCTCAAATAATATTGCCATCATTCATCCTTTAGAGTTATATTTTGTCTGCATAATTCTATGTAGCTCATATATAATCATGTGATTATTTAGAACTAATTTTAATGCTTTATTTTATTTTTTTTCAGTATATTTTAAATTCTTAAAACATTTTACTTGTAATTTATTATTATTTTTTTACAATAAGATCATTCAATTTTTAGATATATTACAAAGTTTTAGTATTTTAGCAATTTATATATTTTCAATAATGTGAATATAATTAAATATCAATTTGATATTTAATTCATTATAAAATTATACACATTTTGATCAACTTTAATCTTAATTCTAAACCATTGAAATGACATAACATTCTTTAATTTTATTTTAGGAAATCAATTTTCCTTATAAAGCATTGCATTTAAAATTTATCAAAGCAACTAAATTAAATATTCAATAAATTTAGTCAATTTTTTAAAATTTTATTTTTGTATTTTCCAAACAATTCAAACTTTACTCTTAGTTAAATAATTTTTAATTACAATAGACCTTAAAAGCATGACATCGTACAATTTTTTAAATCAAATTCTTACCTGTATATTTTTCTCACTATTTCTATATATATATATATACCTCAAACATTTTCTCACC
>JXCR01148364.1:414988-431185 GCA_002079205.1 Phalaenopsis hybrid cultivar
TATATATATATATATATATATATATATATATATATATATATATATATATATAATTGAAATTGTTGTGGTGTAAGCCCCGTTTTGTATACCCATAAACGGCAAAGTGAATGGCTGTCATAACAGCAAAATTATCTTCGGGATCAAACTATTATGGGCTCCACACACATCTTTTCCTTCAGTTTATCTAAGATTTTAATGTATTTCTACACATACATTTCTGTATAAATGGCTCGGGGACCTTCCATGGCCCAATGGGCCGAAGCACTTCATTAAACAGCTTATTATATATATATATAACAAAGTTTAACCTACAACCCACATAATTCTTACATACTTTTTACCAAAATCATATATTTACGGGCATAACATTAAAATTTTTAGTATTAAATTAATAATATCACGATAAAAACAAAGTGTTATGCATTTTAATATTTTTGGACGATGAAATCGAACTCGCCCGAAAACAGGGGAGCAACTGATACGCTACCTACAAATTTTCATCATCCGACACCAATCTCAAGGCTATATTTTGAGCAAGAAATATTCAAATCTTGATAAAAAGTCATTCAAACCTCCGATTTCAGCAAAGTTATAATCAAACTGACCGACTCGATGAGACAAACCTAAGTATCAAAGTTAGTCAAATTCGAGTCAAATCAAGCCCAAATCAAGTGATTAAATCATTCTTTAAAAATTTTCAGACACATTTGGAAGATCAAACGAACGTCAAATTCAGCATGTTTATAGTCGAATCAAGCGTCTCGACGAGACGAATCCAACGAGCCCAAGATTGCCAAATTCCATCATCGTTAAGGCACTCAAATGTCCATCAAACACCATCCGATCGAGGGAAGTTCTCTGGACCGTCGGATCAGAATGGTTCATATTCCCGCATTAATTGCATTCAGAACACTATAAATAGAGCCTCACCCCTCACATGAGGTGGAATAGGCTTTGAGAAGGAGCTCAAGTCCAAGATCATCCTCGTCATCGTCGATCGTCATCGACCACCACTGACTGTCGACAGCCACCGCAGACCTTCGTCGACTACCGCCGACCTCCGTCAAGCACCGCTGACTAGACATCGTCAGTTGACGTATAATTTGGAAAACTAGTAACATTTTCCCGCTTGTGGGACAAGGGGCATCTGTAATCCTCAACTTATAGTGGATTTTTACAACTGGACCAGACCCCGTGGTTTTTCCCCTTTACGAGTTTTCCATGTAAAAACTTCTGGTGTTATCACAGTTTGATTCATTTTAATCTGAGTGTGTGTTGAATCCTCGCGCCACGCTAAGACGATAATCATTTACTCTACCGCCACGAATTTTCTAACACACATCAAACCCAATAGTAAACACATATCCTAAACCCAATAGTAAACATATATCATCTAAATAATCTCTTTCTATCAAGATCAACAAAATCTAAATCAATCTCGTCAATGACTTTATCTATAGTCCTCCCGACCTACAAATAAACATCATTTATTTGGCATAAATGCATGATGATCCACTGAACTGCTTTCAAATGCACCTTACCTAGATTACTCATATATATATATGTTAACTCCACTTACTGCACATAATAAATCTGGATCAGAACATATAATAACATATATTAGAGATCACACTACACTAAAATATGGAACTCGAGATATATAACAATCTCATCATCTGATTGAGAACACAAAACTTGTTAGAGTTTGAAATGCACAACATAAAGTACTAATAGGTTTAGCATTCTATATATTGAACCAATGCATAACTTTCTCATTGCATACTTCATGACTTAAAATAACTTTCCTGCATGTTCATCACACTGAATCTCCATGTCAAATATTTTTTTTGAAGTTCTCAAGACTTTCATCTCAACTCATTATTAAGTTGAGCTCTTAACCTCTTGACATTTTCTTTATTCTTAACAATTATCAAAATATCATCAATATATAAGAATAAGTAAATAAATGATCATAACTATTCTTCTTAAAGTAAACATAATTATCATAGAAGCTCCTCTTAAACTCATAAGCAATTATGAACAGTCAAATTTCTTATACCACTATCTACGAGACTGTTTCAAACCGTAATGAAAATTTTTCAACAAACAAACGGGGATTTCTTTTCTTATAATTTTGAGGTTCGTGGGTAGTTGCATATCAATGTCCTCAAGCTTTCCATGCAAAAATACAGCCTTTACATCTAATTGCTCAAGCTCAAGGTCATGCTTAGCCACAATGCCAAATAAAGCAGAAATTAAACTATGTTTGACCACCAGAGAGAATACATTTGTCAATTCTAAACCTAGAATTTTGACCGAATCACTTTGCAACAAGTATGGTCATATATCCAAAATCTTCAATTCCTGATGTATCTTCATTTTTCTTAAAAACTCATTTATAACGAACAACTTTCTTGTCTTGAGATACCTTTACCAAAGCTCAAGTTCTATTTTGTGTACAGATTCAATCTTCTCTTGCATGGAGACACCCATTTAATAGAGTAAACTGAATTAATTGCTTCTTTATAGCTAGAGGATTCTCATCACACGCAATGTCTTCAACTATATATAAAGCATAAGCAACAAAATCAGCCTCACTATACCTCTGAGGCGGCTTAATTTCTCTTCTTATTCTATTCTTGGCAATAGAATGTTGTGATAGTTTCTATCATGGTGATGGAAAAACATCACCATGATTATCTGAATCCGAGTTAGATCTTGTATCAATATGAAGCTCCACTTGTCTGCTAGACATCTCGTTCTGATTGTTCTCCTTATAGATTCTATAGTAGTTGTTGTGTGTATCATGATAGACTCAACAAATAGAACATCTCTATTAATGATCACTTTCTTGGTTTCCGGGCACCACAACTTATAGCCTTTAACTAAAGTTTTATAACCGAGAAATACACATTTTATAGATTTGAGCTCTAATTTACTATTATTAAAATGAGCATATGCAAAACAATTAAAAAAAATTTAATTGCAATAATTTGTAAGTTTACCTGACCAAATTGACTATGAAGTTTTTTTCTCAATAGCAATAAAAGGGGAGTAATTCACAAGTAACAAGTTGTAGAAGCAACTCAACCCAAAATGACTTTGGTAGCCCAGTGTTGAAGAGTATACAATAAAACTTTTCCACCATGGTCTTATTCTTTCGCTCTGCCACACCATTTTGTTGTGGTGTGTGTCAGAATGTGAAAACTCATAATTCTATCTGATTTACAGAAGAAATTAAATTCTCTTTAGTAGAACACCGACTCATTATCAATGAGAAGACGTTTAATATACTTTCTAATCTAATTCTTGATCATAATCTTCCACTTTTTAAAAGTGGTAAAAACACTATTTTTCTCCTTTAAGAATAAAACTCAAATTTTTTGGTCATATATTCAGTGTCACCTTCAAATAATACTATAGATGGTCCCTAAAAATCGGAACATATGTGGTATAATATTTCCTTAGTAATGTGAATGCTGATATTGAACTTAACTCTTTTTTATTTTTCAAACACACGATGTTCATATAATTTTAATTTAGTAACGCTCTGACTATTTAGAATTTATCTTCTACTTAGTTCGATCATCTCATTCTCACTCATATGTCCAAGGCGCATATATGCCAAAATCTAGTTGTTTCACCATCAAGCATAGAAGAACTGATAATGGTTGAATCACCTATTATTGTAGAGTATGACAATACATATAGTCCAACAGTCTTTTATAAAACTTTAACTTCACCAAAATACTTGTCTCTTTTAACATCAAAAGATACTTAAGAAATTCCTTTTAAAATATGCAACATTTCTCACATCTCTAAGTGTACTAATGACTCAATCAAGCACATTGATTCTAACAATTACAACATTATATGTTACAAAGAGCATTGTTGTCGATTAACATAATATCCTTAAGCAACATTTCATATGTTAAGAACCAATCTTTGTTAGAACACGTAAAACATGCATGCTAAATCAGAACTCAATCATCACAAGATTCGCTATCAGAGATAACAAAGAGTTCAACATGACTAACAGTTTCTTCAATAACATTGATTTCACTAGAACGATATGATTGTTTGTTTTTTTGATTATAATTTGTTTTCCTTTTATAATGCAACTTGTAACATTCAATTTTAATGTAACTTTTTTTTCTTACAGTAACTGCAGATGTTATCCTTACTTTTGATTTTTTATCTACTCATTTGTATCAACCCAGAACTCCCTTAATTTCTCCCTCGAACGAGAATATCTACCCCCTGAGCAACAGATTCATCCATAAGTTGTTTTATCTTGTCCTTAGAAAATAAAGTATCATATATTTCGTCTAGAGTGTCTCTCACGCATATAAGATGATATCTCTAAATGTTGTATATGATGAGAGCAACAAATACAACAGAATTAATGTCAAATTTTATTTATCATACTTAACTTCTAAAGCTTTCAAATAAAAGCCGATTTCTTTGAGCTAAACGATTTATAATAGATGCACCTTTCGTTATCTTGTGAAAGTGCAAATACTGCTTCATGTGCAACTTATTGGCCAAACTTTTTGTCATGTATAATTGCTCTAATTTGACTCATAATGCAACATCGGCCTTCTCCATCAAATATCATGTAAAATATGATTTGATAAATGAAAATGAATTTGAGAAAGAGATTTTTTATCTTTACATTGTTTCTCCTTCAACATCCCTAATGAGAGCATCTTTTCAAACCCAAATAGTGCTCTGCCTAATCCATCTGCACTAACACAACTTGTATCTTAACATTCCACAGCGAAAATTTGGTGTTGCAATCTAAAAGAGAAATGTCATCCTTTATTATTGTCATTGTCAATATCAAAACTTGTCTCCAATACCACAACTTAATATTGAATCAATGCAACCAATAATGAAATAAGCAAAAGAAAGAGCACACAGATTTTATGTGAAAAATATAAGACTGAAAAATCAAAGCAGATGAGAATTTACTATATCAAATATGAAATTATAAATAGAAATTTTCGGCTAACATAAAACTAAAAGAAGAGAATGTGAGTTCACTTGTACAAAACAAAATGAAAAAATTTATAGTTTTAGCAAAACCCCTTTAAAAAGATAATTAAAAGAATACACTAAAATAAGAGCTCATGGATTGTAATCTAAAGGCTATTATTAGAGGTGTCATTTCGGGTCAACGGGTCATGTTCGGGCACGACCCAAAAATAACCCGACCCGAATAGGGTCAACCCGAATCGACCCAAATAATAAACATGTTGAAAACTAAGACGCGAACCGGAGTTTGAACCGCTAACCCGAACCTGACCTGAATTTTCGTGCTTATTCGGGTCATGTTTGGGTTTTCAAGTTCAACCTGAACGTGACCAGAATAATAAACAGGCCGAATTCGTTGACCTGAACCAAACTCGAAAAATATTCAGGCAAGCTTAAACCAGATTTTCCGAGTTGAGTTCAAGTCGTCTTGACATGTCGGATCAATTTTTGACACCCCTAGCTATTATAACATTTCAAAATGTAAAAGCATTCAATCACTGAGCTCTCAGTTTCTTTCAAAAGTTTCAATCGACGTGTTCACAGTTTTCTTCTAAAGTTTCAATTTGTGTACTCGTAATTTTCATATGAGACAAACGAGACCATAAAATTCAAATCACCAATTTAACACATATCACATAATTTTTATGTATTTATATATCTAACACCCTTTCATATTTACACTTATAACACCTTAGTGTCATAAACCTATGCATGAAAAGTGTATTTCACTTTTAGAAAGAAGATGATAGTGGTATTTTTGATGTGATGTTAAAGATTTGAGTGGTGTGCATGTAAATATAAATATTTAGGTGTTAGATATGTAACTACATAACCATTGTGCAGTATGAATGTAACTGCTCCTAAAAGAAATTNTATGCATGAAAAGTGTATTTCACTGTTAGAAAGAGATGATAGTGGTATTTTTTATGTGAAGTTAAAGATTTGAGTGGTGTGCATGTAAATATGAATATTTAGGTGTTAGATATGTAACTACATAACCATTGTGCAGTATGAATGTAACTGCTCCTAAAAGAAATTATTGCAGTTCTTTTTTTCATTATTTTAGTATATTTTTTAAAGATATTATTGCAGTTTATTCAAGATAAATGGCATACCTTCCACAGTGATCCAGCATAGAATACTTCTGGAGAATGCTTCACCTGACCATCAGCAAGCCTATGGNTGTGCAGTATGAATGTAACTGCTCCTAAAAGAAATTATTGCCGTTTTTTTTTTCATTATTTTAGTATATTTTTTAAAGATATTATTGCAGTTTATTCAAGATAAATGACATACCTTCCACAGTGATCCAGCATAGAATACTTCTGGAGAATGCTTCACCTGACCATCAGCAAGCCTATGGACATCTTCAAACTCCACCCTTTTATTAAATCAGAACAAAAAAAAAATTATATTAAAACTTATGTTCCATTTCTAATGAATGAAAATGAGCAGTAATTAGTAAAAAAATGCCACAGGAGAACAAATGTATTATAGTAATAAAGATCAAAAGCGAAGTTTTGGCTGACAACAATGGAAACATGGCAGCAAGCTGAAAAAATAATAATAAAGTTGGAGGCTTACTCGAAGAACGACATCTAGAGTATGACAAGCCAGCAATTTGTAGAAGGAATTACTAGCACTTGATAAGAACCAGAAATTAATAACAAGTAAAAGAATTTACTTTATCTTTGGCCTTATTGGACTTGAGAGCTAGCCAACGTCCAAGAAAGGAGACATTTTATAGATGGAGTGAGGGAGGGAGGGAGGGAGAAGGATAATTACGTCGAAGAATTACGTCGACTTAAAAGAACCACCATTCTCTTCTATGAAAACAATTTAGTGGAGAAATTAGGTGAATCAAACCACAAAAGGTCACGTAAAAATCATTTATAGGCATAAAATTCACAAATTTTAATCAAGCTTTGAATGTCAGAAACAATCCATATATTTATTTCAAATGATAGGAAAAACTATCATGTAAAAATAAATAAGCCATTTTATGCGGAGCAAACAATACAACGTGATTTTTTTTTTCAACATTTGAGATGAGAAAATGATCTTAAAAAACAATGTTGAGGATGCCAATATTTAAATTTGTTGCAACAACAACAGCAACAACAAGCCTTTATCTTGGGTCGGCTACATGAATCATTTTTCTCCATTGCGTTCTATTGGGTGTCATATTTTCATTTAATTCTAAAAAATTTATCTTTTTTTATACAATATGCCCAAGTTTTTCTAGGTCTACCTTTGTCTTTCTTAACATAAATCAAATCTAAAATATCTATTCTCCTAACTGGATCATCAGATGGTCGACGTTTAACATGACCAAACAATCTAAGACGACTCTCTCTAATTTTGTCCGCCATTGGAGCTACACCAACCCTATCACGGATATATCCACTTAGTATTTTGTCCCTAAGTGTAAACCCGCTTATCCATATAAGCATTCTCATCCCGGCAACACTTAATTTAGTTTTATGCTTCTCTTTTAAAAGCCAACATTCAACGTCATAGAGCATTGTAGCTCTCGCCACCATCTTATAAAATTTTCTTTTCAGTCTAAGCGGTACTTTTCTATCACACACTAGACCCGAAGCATTCCTAAACTTCAACCAACCAACTTGAATTCAACTAAAAATATCCCCATCGATATCACCATCACTTTGAACGATAGACCCGTGATATCTAAAGCGTTTACACTTTTAATAATTTGATCACCCATAGTTATAGCTCTGTCATTAGAGCTACTATTTATAAAATTACATTCCATGTATTCAGTTTTAGTTCTACTCGTGAAGTTCAATGTAGACCTCCATAATTGAAGTTTTTCCTAATATTTTTCTCTAGTGTTATCCACAAGAAGGATATCATTTGTGAAAAGCATAAACCAAGGTACATCCTCCTGTAAATGTCCAATAAGAGCACCCATAAATAAAGCAAAAATATATGGGCTTAAAACCGATCCCTGATGTAATCCAATTGAAATAGGAAAATATTTGGTCAATCATCCTTCTATTCGAACACAAGTAACAACTCTAGTATACATAATCATGTTGAAGTTAATATAAGCAGATGTCAGGCACCACACCTTCAGGTATTATTAATGGTTAGACAAATGAAATACTACTCGCAATTAACACTGAATGATTTGTGAAATCAGTTCCAAAAAAAAAAAACCAAACAATAGCTTCAATGCAGTGGAAATGTTTATTATCAAATCCCAAGCTCATGCTAAAATGGATCAAGTAGTTAAATATAGCAATATATAGCAAAAGAGAGAAGAAATTGGATGCGGTTATAATAGCAAACATAAGAATAACATCCATTCCATTCAATTTAATAAAAGAGAGCATGCATAGCAATATCCATAGCCAGGTATATGAGGATCAAATTTCCATATTCATAACAAAGCATGCTTAACATACGAAATCATAGAAAGTGATCATAACAATAACTAGCAGATCCGTTATTTCAAGTAATTTTCCCATAAAGCTTGCCAATCTTTCACTATTTGCCTAGAGAAACTTTTGCACATTGTAAACAACATAATATCAGTTTCCATGTAGAATTCATGAGAGTGGATTACAAAAGCAAAAGTCACAGCACGTAGCATTAATAATTTTGGGCATTTTACATACATAGCACGCAATTCTAATGTATTTACATATCTAACACCCAAAATACATTTTTAATATGAATACTACCTTACCTAGGCATGAAAAGGTTGTATTTAACTTTTTTTTAAAATTTAGAACAGTGGTGCTTTTTTATGTGATATGAAAGCTTTAGATGGTTCAAGTAAAAAAAAAGGTGTTAGATAGCAAATACAAAGGAATTGTGTGGTGTGTATGTAAATGCTCCTATTAGAAAACATATATAGGCAAAGCAATATTGATGAATGGAAAAAAAAACTCTACCCAAAGCGGAACGAAGGAAAGTCGCGGAGCGGTGTCTTATGATCCAGCGATATAGACCCATCCGTAGTTTCACAATCTATCCCATCTGATCCTAAAATCTGAACTGGGAGCGCATTGGAACTTGAGCGAGCATTTCCAGCAAATCTGCCCTGCAAATCTTCTTCATAAACTCTTTCAGTCTGTTCAGTCTGTACATTAACAGAATTACTGCCTTGGCTAAGACTAACAAGAGCAGTCAAGCCATCTCCTGATAAATCACCATTAAAATCAACTCGAGGTTCTGAATCATCATTGGCTAAAGTCTGCTGACAATTCCTGTTTCCTAGTCCAAAAGGAACACGCGAAAATACATAGCGGGTGGGAGGCCAAGCTGATCCAGAGGGGTATGTTGCTCCTCTCCCTATGCCAGCGAGGCCATCAATGGAACCCCGTACATGGACGCGTACAGGACCAGACGTGCCATGGCTTTCAGCTTGAGACTCTGCCATGTGGACATTCCCCATACATCCAAAAGAATTGCCCCTATCATGGCCATGCTTACAGTAACCAGTAGCACTACCTCCATGAGAATATTCACAAGACTGTCTACAAGAACAAAAAATTTCTGCAAAACAGCAATTTTTGCCATTATCGGCAGCTATCTCTTGCACCCTTTTGCAAAGAAGCATCTGCATCCACGAGTTAATCAAACTTGACTCTCAAATCTTGTAAATATTATGAAGTGTCAAAATAGTCCCCGACTATTTATATTGGGCTTTCATGGTCCCAGAGTCTATATAAGTGTCAAATTAGTTTCCAAATTCTTTAAATTGGGGTTCTAATAGTCCTCCGTGAGGACTGCTTCAGTCCTAATTTAAAGATTCTGATGATTAATTTGACACTTTTATAGACTATGGGACCCAAATGACCCCATGTAAACGGAGGGGACTATTTTGGCACGTTGTTCTTATACTAAGAATAACCATATTTGTTAAAAATTATAAAACTCACTTGGAGCCAAAGGCCATCGTTCACAGCTCTGCAAGGAAATCCTAATTCCTCCAGTTGTTTTCGAACACTCAACAGTGCCTCGAAGGACATATTGCAATATAAAATTGAGCCTCCTTCGAATATATTATGAAATGCATCATAATCTTCTCGGCGAACACCACAATTACCTTTGGAACTCTTAACTTGTCTTCTACCTACTGTCCTACCACCCCACAAACAAGGCGAATTGCATCTTCCCCAATCATTGGAACTTGCTACATTAGTAGAAGAGGTGGCAGAGAATTTATTCTGATGATCAACAGAAGACCAGATATTACTATTTATATGGTAGCAAGAACTTTCTCCTGAAGGCCCTTCCATGGCTAACTGACTGCTATACATTTTGTTCGCTTCGTTGCAATTTCGAATTTCGACATAGGAACGAGATTGTCTATTTAAGTTAGAGTCGGAGGTAGAGTTCAAAGAGGATGATTGCTGCATGTTGATGGAATATCTAGGATCAAGCCAAGGCTGAGAAACCATGGCTTGTTGCAGTTGCAGAGGCTTAGAATAAGGAGCATCAACATGGCAATCTGAAATCCCAACCACATTATTTTGAGTAGCTTTACCTCCATCTGAGCCATCATGTATGCTCATTTGTTTTGTTCCCAACTCTATGAGATGTTGACCAGGGATGTTACAAGTTAAAATATTCTCGTTCAGCAAAGAACATGCGGTGGGGTTTATTTTAAGTTCGGAATCTGGAATTCCTTGTTCAGAACTGTCTGCTTCAGAGAGAGCGCCTTTTGCGAGTAACGTGAACAAAGCTAGTTCAAACCTTCAAATGAAACATCATTATAGGGTCAAAAACTTTGGTAGAACAAAAACAGCGAGTTGAAGTAATAGAGTTGAATGTCGAAGAGTGAGAACACCTTTTCTCCTCATTAGGCACCCATAGTTCATCGGATGTAAGCAGAGCAAGTAAAGTTTGAGAAGAAAGTTTTGGGAGCACCTATACATGATGGTGAAATTTTTAGTCTTTCAGTAAAGCTAGAAGAGGGAAAAAATATAACTTTAAAAGCTTCCAGGAATAAATATCACTAGACAGAACATAATACAGAAAAGGATAATCATTCAGATATGAATCAGCCTTTCTCTCTTTTTTTTTTTTTAGCATACCAAAATCCCATGATGATTTTACCGTACAACAACAACAACAACAACAACAAAGCCTTAATCCCACTACGTGGGGTCGGCCACATGAATCCTTTTTCNGCTTTAGATGGTTCGAGTAAGAAAAAAAAAAAGGTGTTAGATAGCAAATACAAAGGAATTGTGTCGTGTGTATGTAAATACTCCTATTAGAAAACACATATAGGCAAAGCAATATTGATGAATGGAAAAAAAAAAAAACTCTACCCAAAGCGGAACGAAGGAAAGTCGCGGAGCGGTGTCTTATGATCCAGCGATATAGANATCGCTTTGGACAACGGACCCAAGATTTTACCGTGACCTAAATAAAACCAAGCCTTATAATTAGACAAAGATTCTTCCATCTTATCACTATAAATTTCTTTCAGCCAAGTAATTCTGGATAGATGGCATAATCTTGAAGATTTGAACATCTAATTTGTCGGAACTCGTAAAAGAAGGTAATGATAGGAAAAGCAAAGAACTAGGCATCAAAAAGGAGGTGAAAATGGAGGCTTTTGATGCCAACTAGGAGAACCAGAAGCTAAAAAAGCCAATCACTAGGAGATTTGACTTTGTTTTCAGCAAAACAACTTAGTATATCCATAAACACAGTCCCGTCTATCTAAGTCCTATCACTAACATACAGAGAGAACATTATGAAATACAGTGCCTGAACTACCCACTAACACATTATGGGGCTGTCTGTAATGGATTTAAAGTGGGATTTAGCCTAAATCTACCATACATAAAAAAGGGCAATTTTAAATCCAATATTTAGTAAATCTAATTTCTTCTCAATTCCTTTTCAGTTTTTGTTTTGAATTATGGATTTGCTAAATATTGGTGTTGACAGGATTTAGTAAATCTGTGCTTACAAGATTTACTAA
Organism: Phalaenopsis hybrid cultivar; assembly: GCA_002079205.1. Classification (NCBI taxonomy): domain Eukaryota; kingdom Viridiplantae; phylum Streptophyta; class Magnoliopsida; order Asparagales; family Orchidaceae; genus Phalaenopsis; species Phalaenopsis hybrid cultivar. Next base: position 426,999 of record JXCR01148364.1, read on the forward strand.
AGCTGTTACCAGACAACCCCTATAAGGATTGACATCTAAATGCTCAAATAATATAAGATTAAAAAAAAAGATATAACGTGCTAAATCAGGGTCAACTCGACCTATGGTCATCCTACATACTAGTACCACTTCCAGGTAACTCATGAAATGCAACCATATCACGCTTTTCTGAAACATTGCCCACTATATAGCATACGATGACATCAAGTACAAAAGTCATTTTAGCTGAAAGTCTAAAATTTTACACTTCCATCTTAAATGTCAGACAATAAATGAGATCTGATAAATCGAAAAGCTGGTCTTTGCACCATTGTTTGTTTACTTGTAGCAAAATATTTTTTTTATGTACTATTGTCATATCTTGAATAAAATGAGGATAATGACAAAAAAAAATACAATATATATATATATATATATATNTTTTTTTTTTTCATTATTTTAGGATGATAGTGGTATTTTTTATGTGAAGTTAAAGATTTGAGTGGTGTGCATGTAAATATGAATATTTAGGTGTTGGATATGTAACTACATAACCATCGTGCAGTATGAATGTAACTGCTCCTAAAAGAAATTATTGCAGTTTTTTTTTTCATTATTTTAGTATATTTTTTAAAGATATTATTGCAGTTTATTCAAGATAAATGACATACCTTCCACAGTGATCCAGCATAGAATACTTCTGGAGAATGCTTCACCTGACCATCAGCAAGCCTATGGACATCTTCAAACTCCACCCTTTTATTAAATCAGAACAAAAAAAAAAATCATTTATATTAAAACTTAGGTTTCATTTCTAATGAAAGAAAATGAGCAGTAATTAGTAAAAATATGCCACAGGAGAACATATGGATTATAGTAATAAAGATCAAAGGTGAAGTTTTGGCTGACAACAATGGAGACATGGCAGCAAGCTGAAAAAATAATAATAAAGTTGGAGGCTTACTCGAAGAACGACATCTAGAGTATGACAAGCCAGCAATTTGTAGGAGGAATTCCTAGCACTTGATAAGAACCAGAAATTAATAACAGGTAAAAGAATTTACTTTATCTTTGGCCTTACTGGACTTGAGAGCTAGCCAACGTCCAAGAAAGGAGACATTTTATAGAGGGAGGGAGGGAGGGAGGGAGGGAGGGAGAAGGAGAATTACGTCGACTTAAAAGAACCATCATTCTCTCTTATGAAAACAACTTAGTGGAGAAATTAGGTGAATCAAACCCAAAAGGTCACGTAAAAATCAGTTTATAGGCATAAAATTCACAAATTTTAATCAAGCTTTGAATGTCAGAAAAAATCCATATATTTATTTCAAATGATAGGAAAAACTATCATGTAAAAATAAATAAGCCATTTTATGTGGAGCAAACAAAACAACGTGATTTTTTTTTTCAACATTTGAGATGAGAAAATGATCTTAAAAAGCAATGTTGAGGATGCCAATATTAAAATTTGTTGCAACAACAACAGCAACAACAAGCCTTCATCTGGGGTCGACTACATGAATCATTTTTCTCCATTGCGTTCTATTGAGTGTCATATTTTCATTTAATTCTAATAAATTTATCTTTTTTTATACAATATGCCCAAGTTTTTCTAGGTCTACCTCTGTCTTTCTTAACATAAATCAAATCTAAAACATCTATTCTCCTAACTGGATCATCAGATGGTCGACGTTTAACGTGACCAAACAATCTAAGACGACTCTCTCTAATTTTGTCCGCCATTGGAGCTACACCAACCCTATCACGGATATATTCATTTAGTATTTTGTCCCTAAGTGTAAACCCACTTATCCATATAAGCATTCTCATCCCGGCAACACTTAACTTAGTTTTATGCTTCTCTTTTAAAGGCCAACATTCAACGTCATAGAGCATTGTAGCTCTCGCCACCATCTTATCAAATTTTCCTTTCATTCTAAGCGATACTTTTCTATCACACAAAAGACCCGAAGCATTCTTACACTTCAACCAAACAACTTGAATTCAACTAATAATATCCCCATCTATATCACCATCACTTTAAACAATAGACCCGAGATAATCTAAAGCGTTCACACTTTTAATAATTTGATCACCCATAGTTACAACTCTGTCATTAGAGCTACTATTAATAAAATTACATTCCATGTATTCCGTTTTAGTTATACTCGTGAAGGCCTTTAGATTCCAATGTAGACCTCCATAATTCAAGTTTTTCCTGATATTTTTCTCTAGTGTTATCCACAAGAAGGATGTCATTTTTGAAAAGCATAAACCAAGGTACATCCTCCTGTAAACATCCAATAAGAGCACCCATAAATAAAGCAAAAATATATGGGCTTAAAACCAATCCCTGATGTAATCCAATTGAAATAAGAAAATATTTGGTCAATCATCCTTCTATTCGAACACAAGTAACAGCTCTAGTATACATAATCATGTTGAAGTTAATATAAGCAGATGTCAGGCACCACACCTTCAGGTATTATTAATGGTTAGACAAATGAAATACTACTCGCAATTAACACTAAATGATTTGAGAAATCAGTTCCAAAAAAAAAAAACCAAAGAATAGCTTCAATGCAGTGGAAATGTTTATTATCAAATTCCAAGCTCATGCTAAAANCTTTAAAAGTTTCCAGGAATAAATATCACAAGACAGAACATAATACAGAAAAGGATAATCATTCAGATATGAATCANCAAAAGTTTCCAGGAATAAATATCACAAGACAGAACATAATACAGAAAAGGATAATCATTCAGATATGAATCAGCCTCTCTCTTTTTTCTTTTTTTAGCATACCAAAATCCCATGATGATTTTACCGTGACCTAAATAAAACCAAGCCTTAAAATTAGACAAAGATTCTTCCATCTTATCACTATAAATTTTTTTCAGCCAAGTAATTCTGGATAGATGGCATAATCTTGAAGATTTGAACATCTAATTTGTCGGAACTCATAAAAGAAGGTAATGATAGGAAAAGCAAAGAACTAGGCATCAAAAAGGAGGTGAAAACGGAGGCTTTTGATGCCAACTAGGAGAACCAGAAGCTAAAAAAGCCAATCACTAGGAGATTTGACTTTGTTTTCAGCAAAACAACNATATATAATGTTACACATAATAAGTGATCAAGAAAAAATGCTTTTTGCATGCATTGAGAACATGAGAAAATACCAAATTTCTTACCTCTCTCAATTCCATCGTCCCACTGCGACAAAGATACCCCCAACATGCATTTCTGACACGTTCTCCATGTATACCATAATCTTGACTCTCAGCAAAAACCTAATCCAAAAAAACTACGCGTGATTTAGATGCAATCGTGAAGTCTCGAGTAGCAGCAGAAATTTTTAATCTCCATGAACAATTCAAAAAGGCAAGATTTTACCTGATACGTCAAAAAGTTTGAGGTCCACAGCTCAGAAATAATGAAATCAGTACAGATTGCACACAAATCCTGTAAAAAAAAACAATATTATGTGACCAATTTCTGAATATATAAATGGCACATTAATAGGAGCATTTCAAGCAAGTAGTAGAGTTGCCTGAAGGTCAAGAAAAGAAGCTGCTGCAAGAACTCTGAATGCATTATCGNCAATATTATGTGACCAAATTCTGAATATATAAATGGCACATTAATAGGAGCTTTTCAAGCAAGTAGTAGAGTTGCCTGAAGGTCAAGAAAAGAAGCTGCTGCAAGAACTCTGAATGCATTATCGTCATTAAGCTTTGGGTGGTGCCCATATAAGTATGCCAATGCGATATTAATTGCCTCAGAGTTAACATTAGGATCATCTATTCGCAAGACCAAATTTGGAGCAGCTGCCTCCTTCCATGGACCATGAAGCATGTTCCTACCAGAGAAATGCAAACAATCAAGTTAAAGAAGTATTTGATATGAATTTACCAATGAGGGCAAAATTCCGACCAACATAGGGTTTGGATGGGAGATCAGATAAAAGCAATGCGAATCGGATCACCCATGATTCGAAATCCAGGAACATGCTCTTCAATCTAAGAAGCGAAGAACAAATGCTCTGCGTTTTTGCGCTATAACAGATTTCCAGCAAATCGGGCTGGGTAAGGTCAGTCTTATACATTACATCAGGGAATCAGCTACTCGGGAAACTATAGANAACATAGGGTTTGGATGGGAGATCAGATAAAAGCAATGCGAATCGGATCACCCATGATTCGAAATC